>VMDO01006100.1:0-104019 GCA_007922755.1 Pedetes capensis | reverse complement strand
AGGAGGGAGGGAACTAGCAGAGGAAAGCAAAGATTGGAGAAGGTGGGTTGGGGAGGAGGGTCTTTGTGGAGGGATGAAGGGGGAAAGAGCAATCTCAATGTAAACAGTGCAACTTCACGAGTACATTGGAAAATAGGGAGTATAACCCAAATAAGCATTTGAGTTTTACTGCATATTAGCCATGTTGTTGTTGTTGGTAGGTGCCATTGAATTGTGTCCGACTCATAGCGACCCTTACAGGGTTTTCAATGGCTGATTGTTTCGGGATTGCCTCGGGAGTGGATTGCCACGTCCTTCTCCTATTTTTGCAGTGCTGGGACTCGAATTTGGGACCTCAGAGAGACTGCAGAGCAGAGCTCTACCAACTGAGCTAAATCCTAGCTCCCATATTAGCCATTAGGCTGCATAAACTTTGTGGGTTAATGAGTGTTGCCAGAAGTGATGAAAAGGATGCATAATGGAAAAGCCAATGCTGTAGTACTCTGTACTCCATCATTTTGTAATAAAGGGGGGGAAAAAAAAAAGAAAACCCTATGAGGGTGGCTATGAGTTGGATCTGACTTGAGGGCACCTAACAACAACAATGAAATAAAAAGTCTAGACAGTCATTATCCGTGGTGCTGAATCCAAATGATATGTGAGGAAAAGCTGAAAGGAAACTTCTTCCACTTTTATGGTGCTGGGGATCAAACCCAGGGTCTCACATGTGCTAGGCTGTCGCTCTACCACTGAGCTCCATCATTAGGTCTGATGGGAAGCTTTATTTTTTGCAGTACTGGAGGTTGAACCCAGGGCTTCACACTTGCTTGCTTTGCAAGTGCTAGACCATTTGGCTACACCCCCAGCCCATTTTTTTAGTTTTTAGTTTTTTGGTTTGTTTTTTTAGACAGGGTCTCATCAAATTACAAAGACTGCCTCTGGTCCCCAATTTGCAATCCTCCTAACTCCGCCTCCCAAGCCACTGGGATTACAGGCGTGCGCCACCGCACCCGGCTTGATGGGAAGCTTTATAAGGAATGAATCAACCTTTTCATTACAAAAAGACAAGCCCCTGATAGGATGATGGGAATTCTGAAATATTCTTGCCAGAAGGTTGAAACTGAGTCTCATGGTCAAGGGCATAATAAGAAACCCAGAATGTGATTCTACAGGATCAATATCAAATAAAGGGGAAAAAATAGAGGGAGAATTTACAGATTAAGGAATTTGAGACCTCTCAATTGAATGGAGTATGTGGATCTCTCTCTCTTCTATACGAGCAAAGTCTCATCCTCTGACACTATTAATATTTTGGGCTGGATAATCCTTTGTTGTGGGGGCTTTCCTCTTGCACTCTAAGGTGATTAGAAGCACCCCTACCCTTGACCCACTAGATACCAGTAGCACTGCCTTTGTTGGGCCAAGAAAAGATACCTCCAAACATTGCCAAATGTCTCTTGGGGAGCAAAAGTGCTCCCTGTTGGGAAATACTGTTAGAAGGACATACTGAATACTTATGATTGAAATGATAGCTGGCATTGTCAAAATAACGCAAGGGTGTGTGGGTGGAGGTAAAAGTCAAACAAGTTTGACTGTGTGTTGACAATTGTTAAGGCTAGTGGTGGACACGTGGGAGTTCACTATCCTGTTCCCTCTGTGTATGTTATTGGTTTTCCATAATTTAAAAAGAAGTTTAAAAAAATATAGCACCAAAAGGAATATTATTTCTATTTTCCCAAAGCACCATTAGCATATTGGATTAGATGAGTTGTCTTTAAGGCAAAGGGCTATAATTAACATTCATTTTACAAGTCTTGAGCTAGGCATGGTGGTACAGGCCTATAATTTCAGCACGTAGTGAGATCTTGTCCCCACCTGCCCCCAACCCAAAATCAAAGTCGTGGTAAAGCCTCCAGTCTATGTCCCATGTCCTAGGAAAGTGGCTGAACTAATAACTAGATAATAAATCCTTTTTTCCCCCCCAAATCAGGCAATTTTCTTTCTCTCATATCAACCTTTCTCTTTCTTTTTGGTGCTGTGGATGGAACCCAGGGCCTCCCTCAGGTTAGGCAATCAGTCTATCAGGAGACATAGCCCCAAATCCTTTTATTTATTTATTTATTTATTTATTTATTTATTTTTCTTTCAGCAAAACTGAGGGACCTAATCATATTGTAATTTTTTGTTATAAACCATTAAGGAGTTTTTGGATATAACTAAGAAATCTTAAGGACGTTCATTTATCTCAAGAAATGCATTCCAAATTCCTTTTAGAATCCTTTGTCAAGACAATGTTTGATATGCATGTACAGAAATGTCATAATGAAACCCATTAAACTGTACACTGACTAAGAAAATTACTAAGAAATAACAAAAAACATACCTGGATGCTGTGGCTCGCAACTGTAATCTCAGCAACTGGGGAGGAGGAGGCAGGAGGATCTTGAGTTGAAGGCCAGGGGCAGCTGGTATAATTTAGCAAGACCCTGTCTCAAAATGAAAAGTAAAAAATGGGCTGAGTGTGTAGCTCAGAGGTACAGTGCTTACAAAAGCACATGTGAGGCCCAGGGTTCATTCCCCAGTACCAAAAAAAACAAAAACAACAATAAAAACAACAACCACCACCACCACCACCACCAGACGATATGTTATGTCATTATGATCAAACATGCACCAACAATAATTGTGATGATATATTTTTTTCTGGCTGAGTTGATAGCTTTATGGTTACAGAAAACATTTTTTTTTGGTGGTGGTACTGGGGATTGAACCCAGGGCCTTGCGCTAGCATGCTCTGCAAGTACTGGACCACTGAGCTGCACCCCCAGCCCATTTTTTTATTTTTTGAGACAGGGTCTTACTAAATTACGCAGACTGCCCCTGGTCTCGAACTTGTGATCTTCCTGCCTCTGTCTCCTGAGCTGCTATGATACAGGCGTGCGCTACCATGCCCGGCCTAAATTTTTATTTTTGTTACAGGTAATTGACAGGATGGCCAATAAGTTTTAAAATGTTATGTTAGGAACTAGGTGTGTTGACATATAACTGTAATCTGCCTATAATCCTAGCACTTTGGAGCTGGGAGCAGAAGAATCTCAAGTTCAAAGCCAGTTTGGGCTACATAGTGAGACCCTGTCTCAAAAAACAAAACAAAACTATCACAACAAAAAACATATTAGGATAAAATTCTGTGAGGGAAGCAGAATACAAATAAGAGTTTAAAGCGGGGGAAAAAACGCAAATTTCCCAACAAAGAACTTTGTTCATTTACCTTTTTTTTTTCCTTTGGCTGTCCTGTACTGGGATGTTGAACCCAGGACCTTGAGCACGCCAGGCAAGTGCTCTGCCACTGAGCCACTCTCCAACCCCCTCTTATCTTTTTATCTTGAGACAAGATCTCATTAAATTACACAGGTTGCCTCTGGCCTCAACTCACCATCCTCCTCCTCCTTTGCCTCCTGAGTCACTGAGATTACAGACCTTTGCCATTGCATTTGGCTTTTTGATACAGTCTCACCTTGCAACCTGCCTTTACGTCCTTTTATAACAGGTAATTGTGGCAAATTTGTAATCCCAGCATTCGAGAGGCTGAGGGAGGCAGACTCACTTGAGGTTGAGGCTGGCCTAGGCTACATAGTGAGAGTCTGTCTCAAATAAATAAAATAAACAACAAATGATAGTGGGTTCCACTTGATACTTTGTGTAAAGTTAACTTTTATCTAATAACTTATAATATGTTGGCAATTATACACTTCACACTATTTTGGCAGTGCTGTGGATCAAACCCACGATCTTGCACATGCTAGGCAAGTAGTCTAACCCTGGGCCACTTCCCCAGCCCCTAAATTTTACAGTTTAAACGTTAAAACAAACATCTTGTCAAACTTAAGCCTCCCTCCAACTTTCTTTTTTTTCTGTTCTTGGTGGGGAGTTGAATCCAGAGACTCACCCATGCTTTCTCAGCCTTTTAAAGATTTTTTTATCTTGAGTCAGGGTCTTGCTAATTTACACTGGCTGCCTCTGCCTTCAAACTCACAATCCTCCTGCTCTGCCTCCGAAGTTGCTGGGATTACAGGCTTGCATCAATTCTTTTCAGGGTTAAGCAGGCAAAAAAGTATGACTATCACAGCTGTGATGGACACCATGGCATTCATTTTATCTACTAGCACCCCTCAAGGTCCCATTGTAATCTGATTTCCCTGCCTCGTTTTCCATATTTAATATGCTATCCCTTAATAAGCACCACACTAACTCCCTTCACCTTTCTGCAGAAAGTTGTAAAAATGTACTTCAGGTTTGGTAACAAACTGACCAGGTAACACCATCTCCGCTTCAGAACGAGAAAACCACAGCTCAGAGGGGACTTCCATAGGTCCCCCTCTCGAGGAAGCCATGTTCAATACTTGTTATGGTTTGGACCTAAATGTCCCCCCAAAGTCACAAGTTTGAACATTTGGTGCCCAGCTGGTGGCACTGCTTGTAGAGGTTATGGAACTCTGGCAGGTGGGATTCTAGCTCTGCAGAAATGAGTTGCAGGGGGTGGGCCTTTTGGAGGTTGTTACCTGGAAACCTGGACCCCTGGTTCTGGTTAGCTCTCTCTGCTGTGCGTCCTAATCTTGAAGATGCACGGTCTCTACAATGGTTCCTGCCACTGCCACTCTTGCATCATCACCATCATGGACTGATCCTCTAACTATGAGCCCCCAATAAATCTCTGCCCTTGTAAGTTTCAGTTAGTCACTGCAGCAGCTGTACGAGCTAATACTGCATCATTCTTCCTCAGAGCTGCAGGTGCTCATTCCAGCCACACCCCAACCATCACTTTGAATCTGACACTTAGGTTTACTTTATTCAGTTTCCCCCTTCATATTGTCACTATTCTTCTAAGTCTGACCAGTTTACAAACACAACAGGAAGCTTATCTCATAGGGTTACTCTGCTGAGGAAGCCACTTTTTCCTTTTTCTTGCATCTGCTGTTTACTTCTTTTCACATCTAACCTTTCTGGTCTTTTCTGATGACTTGAGGGGCACACTATAAATACAGTGTGCTTACCACCTTGTGTGCTGCTGCTGGTAAAATGTGAAATGCTGCTCCAGTTTTAAATCTTCAGCCGTTAGCTAAACCGAATTAAGTGACATTAGTTTGCTCTCCACCCTTCTTTTTATGTTGGTGCTAGGGTAAGCATAATAAACTTAAAATGGCTAAGCTCACATTTGGGCTGGGGTTTAGCTCAGTTGGTAAAGTGCTACTTTGCAGTCTATAAGGACCCAGTTTCCATCCCCAGCACCACAAAAACAGGAGATGGATGTGGCAGTCCACTTCCAAAGCAATCTTGAAACAGTGATTGAAAACCCTATGACGGTCGCTATGAGTTGGACCTGACTCGATAACACCTAACAAGAACAAGAAGCTCACGTTATTAAAATCATTTGGAGATACTATGTGATTTGATGGCAGACTTGATGCTTTCTCCTTTAAAAGACTATAGGAGCCAGACACGGTAATCCCAGAGACTCAGGAGGCTAAGGAAGGAGGATCACAAATTCTGAGGCCAGAGGCAGCCTATGCAATTTAGGGAGACACTATTTCAAAATAAAAAAAGTAAAAACTGGGATGGAGGTGCAGTTCGGTGGTAAAGCACTTGCAAAGAATGTGTGAGGCCCTGAGTCCAACCCCCCATTACTGAAAAAAAAAAAGATTATAAAGGAAAGGGGGTTGCTTTCTGTTGTGGCTTTTAATTATTAAATCTCACTCTAGCAACACCCCACTTAGCAGGAACTGCTAACAATGAAGCTGAGGAAAACACAAACAAGAACAAATGACCTTTTATTTCACACAGAGATACAAAGGCGATTGTGTGTAGCAACAATCTGACGGGCAGTCCAGATTCTTGGGAGGAAGTAAATTCATGGTAAATGTCATGATGGCTGGTTGAAGAGAAGGTCAAAAGACAGCGACTAAGACAGACAGTGCTACAGCTAATAAATAAAAGTAAGCACTACGTGATTTCAGTGCCAAATCTGAGGTACTCTGGGGTGATCGTGGTGCTGTTGTAAGTGGTAATTCTACATGGGTGTCATCAAGATTCTTGAGGTGCCTTTGGCACTGTTTGGCATCAAAAATTGTGCTCAGGGAGCTACAATCCTTATAAATAGTTGGAACAGCCTATTAAAGAGTTGGTTGTCATTATTGTCTGTCTGGAGGTGGCCTTTGGGACAAGTATTTGGGATAGATGGCCTCTTTTAAGGAAACATGCTTGAGGCACTTTAGTTCCAGTTTTTGAGGTGATGTTAGCTGTACCAGCATCTTGGGGTTTTGTTCTGTTCTGTTTTTTTGTTTTTCAAGACAGGGTCTGCCTATCTAGCACAGGCTGGCCTTGTACTCTTCTTTGAATCTGAGGAACATGTTTACTAAAAAGACTGTCTTCCAAAATACAACAAAAAGCAAGGTCAGTGTCGTGGTCCATGGGCCACACTTTGTAAGACTTACACTTATCATAGGGACACACCACATAATTTGTTATTAACTAAAACAATTTCTTGGCCTTAAATATACATCAGTAAATTTTCAGTGTTAGTTTTATGATAAAAGAATACTGAACCAAAACATCAGAGAAATTGGAGGCTCAGCAGCATGATTTATTTATTTTCCTGAATAGTTTTTTTTTTTTTTAAAGCTTAGGACATTTTATCCAAAAATAAAAGCTTCTAAATTCAACATTTAGAATTGTTTTTGACTAAGCCTAAGAAACTGAGGTTCATAAAATAAAGGCATGAAAGTGAGCAGTAAGAGGAAAGAGGAGAAGTAGGAGATTTTTCAAAATTTTAATCTCAAGTAAAACATGGATTGGCTAGTGGCTATTTTAGCGATTTAAGGCAGGATTAACTCTCCACGTTCTGCAGATTAATCCTAGTGTTTTAGCTATAGGAAATTTTCAAGAGTTCAGATATACAGATAAATCAATTTTTAAAAATCCCTTTCTCAGAGCATTCTTGAGGCTTTTAAAGCATTATACAATTCTTTCAAATTCCTATTGCTCACATTTTAAGAAATAAATCTATGCTTTGGAAGGCACTTGTAAGACATAAAACAGCTCTGAAAACAACGGCGCTGTATGCAAGGGCTAACCAGCCACTCCTTTGCTGTGGGGGTGGGATGGACAGTCCCCTGGCACTGGTATAAAACAGGCAGGGGCCTCAGTCCATTTTTAATTTATCTAAAAAGCTGAATATCATCAGGAGGACCCTCTCATCCACTACTGAGGTGTTACATTAACAGCACTGATTGCATTTGATGGTGGAGGTAAAAATAGCATCTTCTTTTTTATAAAATATCTTGATTTGAACACGAAACAGTGACTTGTAGTAGCTCCTGCCCTCGGAGGAAAACTAACTGGAAGAGAATCAGCGACCCCCGCTTATTCTTCAGTTTCCCTGATGGGCAGAAATACAAGGGAGCTTCATTTCTAAGGACAACCTAACAACCGTTGAGAACCTGACATTTCACGTGTGCACCTCATATGTATGTATGCTATTGGTACTAATGGTTTCCACTTCTAAATAATAAGAACTTGAGTCCCACTATCCTTACTGCTGAATAAAACAAACACCAAAGCCTACAATATAGTAACACTACTCTAAAGGCCGTAACTACAGAGAGGGATTTTGGTAGGGTTTCCACTCTTTCCTAAGAAAATGAAGGAACCAGAAGGGTCTGACTAAGGCTGAAATACAATTTCACTATGTAAAAAAGGCAACAAGTGTCCTGTCTGGAGGGAGAGGAGTTAAAAATGGGACATTGGGGGTGGATCAGACTGAGGCACGTGTGCGGGCTGGGACTTTGCTTCCAACTAGTAAAGAAGGATCCTAGAAACGCAGCTGAGAGGCGCTTCTTTCCTTTATCCTTCTGGGCTGGCAGCAAATGACCAATTACTTCCCGTAGAACTTTTTGTTGAGAAGAAAGATCAGGAGGTTGACATTTACTTTAGCTCTATCAAATAACTTCATGACTGCGACTCCTTCATATTGTAGCTGCAACAGGTCCTGTTAAAAAAAAAACACTGACTGTCAATCAAGTCTGTGGAACAAGAAAGGACACAACCTGGGGAAGTCTCCAGAAGGAATAAGGCACGTTTCGTGGCCAGATGTGAGGCAGGCGAGATGAGGGCTCTGGCTACCTTGGCGTTAGGGAGTCGTTCAGTTTATATTAAAATACACCAAACATGGGAAGAAAAAGGAGGATGTTCAGTTAAAACACACTCATTTCAATCTTCCTGTTTCAAAAGCTACAATGACGTTTTCCCACTTAGGGTCTGGACTACCAGTTTTAATACATTTGGAAGAGAAAGGCATTTCAGTTCCTGGTGAAACATACCAACGATGGAAAAGTAGACAAGGTTAGTGCTATCATCTCAATAATCTACTGGATTCTTGCTTAATTTGTTTCTCTTGGGTGGTACTAGGGATTGAACCCAAAGCTTCGTACATGCTAAATACACACTCTAGCACCAAGGTACATCTCCAGGCCCACTAGATTCTTAATTTCTGTTTCATGTGAGAAAGCTTTTCTATTTTGAAGGCAAGGGGAAAAGAGAGGCCTAAATATTTATCAGGTGCCTACCTTGTGTTTGGCATTGTTTATGCACATTGTTGTTGTTGTTAGGTGTCATCGAATCAGTATCTGACTCATAGCGACCCTATGTACAACAGGTGAAACACTTTGTCATTGCTTCTCTGCTATTCATAGGGTTTTCAATGTCGGATTGATTTTTGGGAGTGGGTTGCCAGGTCCTTCTCCCAATGGGGTGTGATTATCCCACCTTTTTTGAGCTACTGACGCTCACATGTTAAATGGCACAGCCAGGAAAAGAGAGTCAGATATGGTGGACTACACAAAGCTGCTGTTTTTCCCATTGCCCTCCACCATGGAGAATGAGTTTAAGGAACTGGGGAGGGGGGGCCTCCCTGCCTCTAAACTTTAGGGGAGTGGTAGTGAGAAAGCAAGGGTCAGAGGCCTTGAGGGGACCTCAAAAGTTCTATCAATTCATCTTTTGGAAATCCTAGCAGTAAGTCCACACTCAATGAGCTTGTGTGTGAATGAGTAAATGACCAGAGGCAGGCTGGGTGGCCTATATGCATTTGATGTAACTTTCAGAAGAAAGGGATTATTTTCTGTAGAAGTAGTTAGTTAGGATGTGCATCACAACATCAGTCCACACCGTCCAGCTAATGTGCTCTGAGAATCACTGGTTCATGAGAAGGAAACTAAGATGACTAAGTCACACTGTCTGTCCTCAAGGGGCTCACAGTTTAGGGAGTGGGAGGGAAATGAGTCAACACATGCGGCAAACAGAGGATGTCTCCAAGGCTACCAAGGCAAAGAAAAGGTCAGCTATTGTGGACTGGCTGGGGGAGGCTTTTGGGGCAGTGACAGGCATGTGGGTACTCATTATCTGATGAAGGAATAAAGGGGAAGAGAGAAGGTAGCAGCATGTGCAAAAGCCCAAATGCTGTTCACAAGAAGGGCACCTGCCAGCCTGACAGAGTGCAGCTGTGTGAAGCAGTGCAAGGTCAGGGACAGAAGCCCCCACAGGGCAGGGCTGTGGCTCTATGGGAGAGTGCTTGCCTAGCGCGGGTGAGGTCCTGGATCCCATCCCCAACACTTCAAAAAGGAAGTACATGCACAAAGCTAAGGGGGTTTGGGCATTGTTTATGTATCCTCTCAGTGGGCTGGGATTTTTAGATGTGTAAAAATTAAATATTTAAAAATAAAAACTAGGGATAATAATGTTATAAAATGAATCACTGCAGTTGGGTGTGGCAGTGCATACTTATAATCCCACCCCTTGGGAGGCTAAGGCAGGGCAATAATGAACTGACTCCTGGGCTACATACAAGAGAAGATTCCATCACCAAAAAAAAAAAAAAAAAAAAAAAAAAAAAAAAAAAAAAAAAAAAAAAAAAAAAAAAAAAAAAAAAAAAAAAAAAAAAAAGGTTAAAAAAAACCCATCACTGCAAGGGGGGTCATGAGAGGGGAATGATGGGGGTGAATAAAAGCAATGTGCAACAATATGCATGATGCATGTATGGAAACATAATGAAAACTACTAAGTTGTAAAGTAAAAAAGAAAAAGTAATAAAAACAGAAGTCTTTCTGAATTTAAAACAGGATACAGTTTACAAAGATGCAACTTACACACGCTTTGTCAGGAAAGCACCTAACCTTTCAAAAGCCATATCAGACCAAAATGAGACAGATTTCAAGCTACTAAGTGGGTTTATGGTTTCACATTATCCACACCTGTACTTGAGCACTCTGCTCACAAGGTATCAGCTCAATTTTGTGGCCTCTCTAAGTGGAAGCCTCAGAAATCCTTTTTGAAGCGTCACACGTCCTGGAAAGCTCTGAGTGCCCAGGCCAAACTGCACACACTGGGACCCGTGGCTTCCTTTCCTGCGGTGGTACTGAGCTCTGCTGGACACAGACAACTTTTCCTGGATGGGCTTCTCTTACCTTGCCCCCACCTTGATGGGAACAGAGAGAGCTTTTGGTTCCCCCTGGTGCCGTACCCACCTGATAATGTAACATAAAAGTCTCCATTTGAACTCCCATGAATTTGGCTTTCACTTCAAAGTCTCCAACTTCTTCTGTTGGACTGATCTCAAAGATAACATTTTTGAACCTGTTGAGACATAACATCACGTGGGTGTACTCTGTATGTTCTCATCTAACAACAGGGTGTGAAACTCACGCAGGGGCTGGATCCAGTCTCCACAGGGAAAGAGGGGTAAAAGGCACAGTGCAAAGTCGGCCGGTGAAGGAGTAGGGGGGCGGCCACTCCTCAGTGCCCTCTGCTGTGGGACCTGGAGAGAGGAATGGCACCATCTCTCCACAGTGTCCTTGCCCTTCTAAAGGAGGAGCCATGGAGGAAGGTCACAGAGGTGTCATCAGAGAACCTCCTGGCCTTCCACACAGCCACTGTTGAAACCTAATGAAACAAAAGGAGATGAAGGCGGCGGTGGGCTGGAAGGAGCAGGGCAGCGCGTGGCTGAGGCAGGCAGGGGCAAACAAGCAAACCGAAGGGAGCCACTGATGAGAACCAGAGGGCCTTTCTGGGAAGACCAGGAGCTCAATATTCAAGTGCACCGAGGGCCACAGAAGTAACCTGCTGTGTGCCCCGTGCCAGATTTCACAGGGGACCATGCTGCTTCCCAGGTAAACAAAGTACATCACCCTCGACTGCCAGAGCTCAACTGTGGAGCTGAACCACTGTTTAGGAACAGAACTGGGAACCATGAAAGACACAGAAGCGATCACCAAGAAGCCGAGAGAGCTCACAAGGTCCATGCATTGAAACGTGTGCTCTCTTTACCTGGAGTACTTCATGAGTCCATTCATAAAGACGCTGGCTTTATGTGATAATTTTAATGGATTTGGTTGGTTAACTAGTTTTTAAGTCCACACTAGCAAGGTAGAAAGAGAGACAGCTGGGCATAGTGATGCCCACCTGTAGTCCCAGAACTTGAGAGGCTGAGGCAAGAAGATTCCAAGTTTGAGGCTAGCCAGGGATAGACAGTGAAATCCTGGCACAAAAGAACCACCACAAAAGAGGCAACTAGAACCAGGCACTTGAAATGACAAAAAGAAGAGAAGCATTAATAAGTGTTAGGATACATATTTGAAAAAAATGAAAATTAGATTCAAGCCCCCAGTTGAAAGTCTGACACAATACATAAATAAGCTTTGGGGTTTTGTTTGTTTGTTTTTTGTTTTGTTTTAACCACTAGGGAAAACAGTGTGGCAGCTCCTTAAAAGTATTAAAACTAGAATTACCATACGATCCAGCAATCCTTCTTCTGGGTATTGTTGTTGTTAGGTGTTGTTGAGTTGGGTCCGACTCATGGCGACCCTATGCACCACAGAACGAAACCCTCCCTGACACTGGGCCATGCCTGGCACTATGTCAGTGCTTCTCTGCTATTCATAGGGCTTTTGATGGCTGATACTTTTGGGATTATTTTGGGAGTGGGCTCCCACGCCCTTCTCACATTTTCGCAGTGCTGGGAATTGAACCCAAGGCCTTAGAGCATGCAGATCAGTGCTCTATCAACTGAGCTAACCCCCCCACTTCTGGGTACACACCCAATGTATTGAGAACAGGATCTCAAAGAGAGACTAACACACCCATGTTTGCAGCAGCACTATTCACAACAGCCAAGAAATGGAAACAACGTATGTTCATCGATGGATGGATGAACAAAATGTGGAACACACAGACAATGGAATATTATTCAGCCTTCAAAGGGAAGGAAATCCTGTCACATGGATGAACCTTGAGGCCATTAAGTAAACATGCTAGTCACAAAAGACAAATAGTGTATGATTCCACTTATATGAGGTAATTAACATAGTCAAATTCATGGAAACGGAAAGTAAAATGGTGGCTGCCAGAGGCAGGCAGGAGAGGAAATGGGGAGTTGCTAGTTGCTGGGGACAGCGTTCACAAGATGAAAACCCAAGACCTGTTGCACAACAGTGTGCATCCACTATGTCCTTAAAAGTGGTTAAGATAGTCCAGGCCACCCTGGGTTCTATAATAAGTCCCTGTCTCAAAACAATAACAGTAACAACAACAAAGTTAAGGTACTAAATTTTAGATGAGCATGGTAGCGCATACCTGTAATCCCAGCTACTTGGCAGCGTGAAGTAGGAGGATTGAAAATTCAAGGCCAGAGGCAAAACTTAGTGAGAACCTGTCTCAAATTGAAAAAAGTAAAAATGGGCTGGAGGTGCAGCCTACTGGTGAAGTGCTTGCAAAGCATATGTGAAGAGCTGAGTCCAACACCCAAATACCTCCAAAAAAATAAAATTTTTTATGTTATGTATTTTTATAACATTTCAATACTCTTTGACCAGAAATTCAATTTTTAGGCATTTATTATTTTTTAAAAAAATTCATAGCCCAATGTGGTGATGCACACCTATAATCCCAGCACTCAGGGAGGCTAAGGCAGGAGGATACTGAGTTTGAAGCCAGTGTGGGCTACATAACAAGTTCAAGGTGAAGCTAGGCTACATAGTGAGACCTTGTCTCAAAAAGAAAAACAAAAACAAAAACAAAAAATCATGCTGGGCATGGGTACATATATCTGTAGTCCCAGCTACTCAGAAGGCTGGGGGAGTCACTTGAGCCCAAGTGTTCAAGGTCAGTCTATGCAATACAGCCAGGTAACACCTTAAAAAACAAAAGTAAGATCAAAGATGTACACATAAAGGTGGTGCCATGTGTAATATAAAAAGTATGATTAATTTAAGTGTTCTATGATAGGTTAAAATAAGGACTACTATGTAGTTATTACAAGGGATGTTTTTAAAAAGTATGAAAAATTGCTCACAATATGCTATCAGAAAAAGTTGGACACATGACAATAAATATTATCATTCTATGTTAAAAAATAAGTGGGTAGATTAATTGGGTAAGTGATGGTATAGATAATCTCTATGTGACTAGGAACATAGAAGAAAATATACTAAAATGATTTCAGTGGTTATCTCTGACTTGTAGGATTGCAGGTGCCTTTTCTTGTACTTTATGCTTTAGCATTTTTTTCAAGGTTCAATAATGAACACACATTTTAGGATCAAAAAAATTTAAAAGATTCTTCTTAACATACATAAGAAGAGAAAGGTCAGCAGCCTGAACTCAGAGTTAGCTGTGTAGATGCTCAATACATGTTGGCTAATGATGCTGAGGGCTGGGATTTAGCTCAGTTGGTAGAGTGCCGTGCTGCAGTCTCTGAGATCCCGAGTTCGACTCCCAGCATTGCAAAAACGGGAGAAGGACCTGGCAATCCACTCCCAAGGCAGTCCTGAAACAGTCAGCCATTGAAAACCCTATGAGGGGCGCTATGAGTTGGATACCGACTCGAAGGCACCTAACAACAACAACAACAATGATGCTGAGCCTGCCAGTGTACCACTGTGGCATCCCAATCCCATCAGATGTTGGAAGCTAAGCAGGATTGGGCCTGGTTAGTACTTGGATAGGAGACCACCTGGGAACACCAGGTGCTGTAGGCTTGGGAGAAGGACCTGGCAACACAATCCCAAAAAACAATCAGCTGCTAAAAACCCTATGAATAGCAGAGAAGCACTGACAATAGTGTTTAGCCTGTTGTATGTAGGGTTGCTATGAGTCGGGCACCGACTCGACGGCACCTAACAACAACGATGCTGAGGCCAGGATCTGTTGGGGGATGTCAGCTAAGACCCACACACCAAGTGCCAAGCACGCTGGCGCATCCCAGAAAAGCAAAGGAGGGTAAGTCCTTGTTTCCTAGCCACAAATGAACAAAATAAATGCTTCTTACTATTCTTATTATTCTTGGTAATACCTAGAAGATATGGAAGTACTAGCTTCCTACTTGTAAGAAGAAAAATTAAGATGGGCTTCCTACAAGCAGGTACGCACATGCCCTGAGACAAGCGTTCCACAGACAAGGAAAAGAAATATGTTCTCTTTTAAAAGAGAGAAATTCACTCTGCATATGAGGCTTAATTCCGTGCAAAAAAAACCATACAAGTGTTGAAAATACATAAAGTAGCCACCAGAAAAGAGGGATAAAAGGCAGGAAGATAAAGATGAGAAGAATGCAAAAATTAAAAATTCACCTTGATAAATAAAGTAAAAAAGTAAACACTCACTGATTCACTTGCAGGTCCTCAATTTCCAGAAGAACTCCTTTTTCATGTAGTCTTGCTGCCGTGTATTTCAGAGAAATCTTTTTGCTTTTCTTTCCTTTCATTTCCCTAGGCTTTTTGGAGACCCTGTTTAAAAAAAAAAAAAAAAATCCCATTATGCCACTTCCCATAAGTGATGGTCTATGATGAGTCTCTGTCATTGGTAATTAAAGGAAATGAGGCCAGAAAACTCATACATAAGCATAAATAACATACCCAATTCTAAAATGACAAACGTTAGGATTAGCCTAGGCAATCTCTGTAAAACAAGGAAAATATTACTAAATTGCTTCTGCCTTTAGTTTAAGTAATATTTGTGAACACTACCATGAATTTGACAGAGCCTTAATGCTTCTATATCCGCCTTGGAACCTAAGCACCTAACAAGTACATGTGAGCACTTCCTATGCCAGCCTGAGGCAATGGCACTAACCCCCTGGGGTTAAGGAGTCACTATAAACCCCTTGCCTGCAGCTGAAGCACTGTGGCATCCAATCCCATCAGATCTGGGAAGCTAAGGAGGGTCAGGCCTGATTAGTACTTGGATGTGAGATTGCCTGGGAACACCAGGTGCTGTAGGCTTGGGAGATGGACCCAACAACCCACTCCCAAAAATCAGTCTGCCATTGAAAACCCTACGAACAGTAGAGAAGCACTGACAATAGTGTTTCGCCTGTTGTATGTAGGGTCGCTATGAGTTGGATACTGACTCGACCGTACCTAACAACAACATAAACCCCTCAGCTGGGTAGAGAAGAAAATCTTCAAATAAATAACTTCTAAGAGTTTAATTCAGTATAGCAAATACAGAGAAATAGGCAAAAAGAAAAAGAAACAGATGTTAGGAGGCTATTAAGGATAATCAAGGTAAGAAGTGGTAAGTAAGTAACAGAAGAACAGAAATGAGTAAGATCTAGGGATGTGAGGCTCTCAAGGGGAAGGTTTCAAGAAATGTGACAGAAATGCTGGTAGCAGTGTAACTGGGAACAATCTGCATAAATAATGACCAAAAATATAAAAATTACTCTTGCACAGAACATCTGACCCAGCAATTCCACTTGTAGGAATTCATTCTCAGAAACATGCCAACACTTGCAAAATGATGTATGTACAAGATGTTATTGCAAAAAATTTTATAGTAATAAACAACTGGAAACAAATGTTCATCAATGGAGAATGGATTAAATAAAGTGTCTTATCTATCTATACAATGGAATAGTATTTAGCCATTAAAAAAATGAATACAATGGAATAGTATTTAGCCATTAAAAAAATGCTGTGTCTGCTTAAAAGACCTAGAAGTAACAGTAGCTCTGGTAATAAGCATACCTAGTCGCTAGATCATGCTTTCTAAATACCATTCTCATTAAATGAAACTAAGGATGATTGAAGAAATAGTTCTTTTGAGGCCTGGAGAGAGGAAACTACAAGTTGGATTTGAAACATCTTCTGCCAGCAAGTCAAGAAGTGCACAGAGAATGATGAGGACATGTAAAAAGGGCACAGGGGTCAGCTCTTCGAGCTGGGTTAGACAGACCTGATTTCCATCCCTCTAGTATGGGCCCTGCCTCTCTCTAGGGGTCCTTCTAGGAAGGGAGAGAAAAAGACAGTGCACATGCGTGACAGTGACCAAGCCAGAGAAAGGGGAAGCACAGGCTGTAAAAGATTAAAAACTGGTGAATCTAGGTGAAGGGGATGTGGGTGCTTATTGTTCCGCTCATTTAACCTGTCTGAGGTTTAGGGGAAATTTTTTTTGTTCTTGAGACAGGGGCTGTCTGTGTAGCCCAGGCTGACCTGGACCTTGCTATGTAGTCCAAACTGATCTTGAACTTGTTGTTGATTCTCCTGCCTAAGCCTCCTGAGTGTTGGGATTACAGGTGTGCACCATCATACCCAGCTTGAGAATTCTTAAAAATAGTTGTTGTTAGGTGCTATTGAGTTGGGTCTGACTCATAGTGACCCTCATATGGTTTTCAATGGCTGATTCTTCCGGAGTGGATTGTCATGTCCCGCTCCTATTTTTGCAGCGCTGGGGATCGAACTCAGGTCCTCAGAGCAGCCCTCTACCAACTGACCCAAACCCCAGCCCCCAAAATAAAAAGTTATGAGTGAAAAATAAACTAGACTTACAAGGAGAACCTGTACTCATTGCCTTGGCTTCCTAGTTCAGTCCTACTTGTGAAATGGGCATGTGGACAGTTTGCAGCCAGCGCCAATAAAGCTGCGATTCTATCCCCAAGGGCCAGAATACCCAAATTTTTATAGTATACCTTTAGACATTAGGAAGCATGTCTAGACTATGGGATCACCAATGATTCTCTAATGTCTAGGGCGAACTCAGCCTTGACTATGACTACACACTCTTAATAGGCAGCAACCTTCAGAACAAGGGATATTTAGAAATAAGCAACCTTGAAAGCCCTCCCACATTATTCTCATCACATACTAACAAATGGAACCACACAATTATGCAAACAATTAGAAGCAAAATAAAGAACTAATATAATAAATAGATCCAGTGTGTTTTAGGTAGAATTTTTCAATATGGCTTCTGTTTCCTTTATTTCTTTTTCTCTATTCTAATTTTTCCCTGGGTTGATTTTTAAAAAATACTCACTTGCCCTTGCTGGCTAAGTTGTCCAGGCAGGTTTTAATATAGCTTTTGTAGTAATCCACCTGCTCTCCATAAAAAGTGGCCTTCGAGTTCAGAGCAGCGTACGTTTGTTGCAGTTTTACAAGCTCAGCTTTTCTTCTCTGTCGGTATCTCCGCTGATTCCGAATATCCTAAGACATAATTATTAAAATTTGGAAAATAATTATAGGTACCATATGCCTCTCAACACCTTGTTTTTCCTGCTTGTTTTTTGAGACAGGCTCTGGCTATGTACCCCAGGCCAGCCTTACACTCTCAATCTTCCTGCCTCAGCCTCCCAAGTGCTGGGATTATAGGCATGCGCCACCATGTCTGATGCCTCTTGAATCACCATCCTTTATTTAACACTAAAACCCTGCAATGCTAAACTTAGCCTTGACTATGACTACACACTCTTAATAGGCAGCAATCTGTGTTCACAAATTAGTAAAGAAATTTGGATCTCATCCCATTTGTATTTTCTAACAATAAGGAAATGTGCTATTTTCAGACTTCCACATTTTTAGAATGTACTTGCAAAGCTGGCTTGGACCTCTTAGATAGATAGTCCAGAGGAGAAAAAGAATTATAATACAACAATTATCAAGTGTTTGAGTGAACAAAGCATTATCACAGGCGACAACAGGCCTAAAATTCTCTGAACTCCTCACTTGAGATGATTCACACAATTGATCTGATAAACAATTTTATATTTTTATCATAGTAATTAGGGAGAAGGGCCTTGGCAATCCACTCCCAAGGCAATCCCGAAACAGCCATTGAAAACCCTATGAGGGTCACTATGAGTTGGATACCGACTGGAAAGCACCTAACAACAACATCATAGTAATTATGGAAAAGATCTGAAGACTTTAAGGCCAAAGAAAAATTTAGATAAAGAAGAACCTCTCATTAAGGTCTTTTCCCTATTATTTTAGGCCACGGAATAAACCACTTCAGGATGGGCAAGATCCTTGTGCTGGGGAGTCAATGACGGTTTCTCAGAGGGGAGAGCGCTAATCTGCCCATGAGCTGAAGCTACGCTGTGAGCTGAGCAGCAACCATCTCTTTATGAGCCTCAGAGACAGTTTAAATGAGGCTAGGCCACTCCTGTCCCCCACATGCAGTACCCTGGCAATGTCGTTGATCAGCTCCTGGTATCTGTTCTTTGGGTCCACAGTCCCAAGCTCTGTTAGCTTCTTTAAGCCTGTCTGGATCTTCTCCTTCTTTTCCTGAAGACTGAGGTTGTTGTCTTCCTTCATAGACTTTGACGTTTTCATCTTGTCAGGAGTTTTGGCATCACGGATAGCACGTCTCTGCATGGCCCGCTGATGCTCTGCTTCCTACAGATGAAAGAAACACCTTCTTGGCAAGTTCACCACATTAATCTTAAACGTGGATTTATATAACGTATCTGCATTTGAATTTATACAGTTCTCAAATTCCATTCCAGCAACAGAGGAGAAAAATTTTGCTGTTCCCTCCCACCCACCAAATGACAGATAAGAAAGTACATGAAGCTGAGGCAGATTTCTATCAAGAAGAGATTACGTCTATGAAACCATAGTTTGCTTAGGGTTTTCTAGGACTCTAGATACAATCAGGCAACCAGACTTTATTGTCTATAAAATATTTTATTTTTCCCCACCACATTTTGGGACATGGAAGCCACTATCTTTGATTCAAAACATGGCTCAATGAATGTTAAAAATTATACTAATGTAAGATCAGAGGTTAATAAAGCCTTACTAATTCTTCTTCATGAACTTGTCCAAGCTAATCACACTCAAGCCTTCCCTCTGCTTTCCAACATGCGGTAAAGGCCAGTATCATAATGGGAAAAACCTTCCGTGGATTCTGCATTCTTTTCTCAACACCATTCATTTATCCATTACAGCCCTGCACAATATACCATCTAATCTACTTGCTGGTTGATTCTTTGAGCACTCACTGTATTTATTTTGTGGTACTAGAGACTGAACCCAGGGCCTTGTTCAGGTTCATCCCCACCCCGTTTTTGTTTGCTTGTTCTTAATTTGGAGACGGGGTCTCACCATGCAGCCCAGGCTGGTCTCAAGCTCCCAACTTTCCTGCCTCAGCCTCTGGAGAAGCTGGGATCACAGGCATGTGTCACCACGCCCAGCAATTTCTTCTTTAAAGACCTGCACTCTGACTGCAGCACTGCTTTCTTCCTCCAAATCCAGTGTCTTCTTAGTTGTCACCTTGCTCATGTTCTCAGTCCCTTTGCAGGGGTTTGGTACTTTCAAGTCACCCAGGGTTGTTTCTCTGTATGAGCCCTTACTACTTCACTAACCACCTCTACAACGACAGATTCCCAATCTCTGAGTTTAAGGCTGTGGGCCATATTTTGAATGGTTTGTACTGAAATGCTATATTAGCAATAGCTTCTAGTTCAAATTTGTAATTTCTCCCAAACTGAGATGATTCCCCTCCCTGACGTTCCCCTTTCTTCCAATGTCAAGACAACTCTGCATCATATAAAGAAAAGGGCATACGCTCTGGAGTCAGGCAGAACTGCATTTAAGTCAGGTTCTGCCACTACAAGCCAAGGATCTTAGGCAGGTTATTTAACCTCCAAGGGTCTTGGTTTCTGCATCTGTAAAATGAAGCTCTCACAGGGGTTTGCAAGGATTAAATGAAAGATTAAAGATTAAATGAAAATACCAAAGAGTAGGTTCATAATAAAGACTGGTTCCTCTTTCCCTACCTCAGACTTCCTTCTCTGTTAAAGACATTGGAGT
The DNA here is from genome assembly GCA_007922755.1 of Pedetes capensis. NCBI lineage: Eukaryota > Metazoa > Chordata > Mammalia > Rodentia > Pedetidae > Pedetes > Pedetes capensis. The sequence goes on along the minus strand of VMDO01006100.1, from coordinate 83,905 downwards.
TAATGGTTATACCTCTTTTGCTTGTCCCTCAAACACACCTTAATTAGTAACAAGTCAGCATTTTTTTTTTTTTTTTTTTTTTTTTTGGCGGTACTAGGGGTGGAGAACCCAGGGCCTGGACCACTGAGCTGCACCCCCAGCCCATTTTGTAGATTTTATTATTTTCTGAGACAGGGTCTCGCTAAGTTACACTGACTGTCTCTGGTCTTGAACTTGCGATCCTCCTGCCTCCACCTCCCCAGCCGCTGCAATTACAGGCGTGCGCCACCACGCCCGGCTACAAGTCATAGCATTTAAAAGCTGAAAATTCATTTAAAATCAGTGGCTTTCAAATAGTCCTCTTTGCAGCCTTAAGGATTTCCTAGAGGGCTGGGTTCCAGGTGCCCTGTTCCTAGATAGACCAGAGTAGCTCCAGTTTTATTTGTTGTATGTGTGAGGTTTCTGAATAACTTATCACTTAATAAAATGTATTCCCATGCTTAAAACTGGAAAACAATGATTTAACCAACTTTCACACTGACAAATGAGAAATGTCTATTATTATTGTTACTATTACTATTATTATTATCATTATCATTATTTTGGGCAGCACTGGGGGTTTAACACAGGGCCTCACACATACTTTGCAAGTGCTCCACAGAGCCCATTTTTAATTTTATTTGGAGTCAGAGTCTAAGTTTTGTAGGCTGGCTCTGGCTTTGAACCCATGATCCTCCAGCCTCAGCCTCCCAGGTTGCTGAGAATATGGGCATGTGCCACCATGCCCTGCTGAGAAACGAGCCTTAAACATGAAGTGACTCCCCTATTCTTCCCACTGCCATTTGTCCCCTCATCCCATCCTTCACCATGGGACTGTATCACACACCCAGAGGACTCAACTACCATCTGCTCTGACAGCACTACTCAATCAATCAATATTAAATGGCCCCAAAGCTCACAAAGGGTCTTGATTCCTTATTTCTGTGGTGCCAAATTCCTGTGGAGCTTTTTAGCTCTAAATAATCTGGCCCCATGGTTTTCTTCTCTCTCCCCTCCTCACCCTACATCTTCATCCTAGATGTGCAATCTGATCGCACCACACGCTTCCTCTCCTTTCTGCCTCTGCTCACGGGCTCTCTTGCCCAGGAGGCCCTCTCTTGTCTCACAGGCACACCTAAGCCCTACTCATTTTTGGAGTTTGGCTCAAGTTCCACTTCTTTTCTGACACCTTCCTGATATACTGCTTCTCACTGGTCCCTTCCCTGAAACTTCTATCATTCCTATAACCAATACCTAGTTTATTTTTAACGGTTTTCTCATTATTTAAGGTATATATGTCAAATTGTCCCCAACAGGGTCTTAAGTTTAGGAGCCGTGATCTGTACTTTAGAATTAGAACTAGAAAATATTATCAATTACTAGACCAACTCACTGATTCTGCCTCAGACTAAATTCTCTCTGTCCTCTTCCCCCTTCCCCTCTTCGTATGTAAGGGCCACTGGGCTTCATGCCCTAAGAACATCTTACGGATTTGGGAATGAACCACTTCATCAGAAGAGCCCTAACCAACACCATCCTCTGGTTAAATTCACACTCGCCCCTGGCCCCCAACCTTGGCTTGTGCCTATCACAAGAGAGCTTACCTATTCTATAAAGACAGAAGTTAAACCCTCAGTTCTACCTGTTCATTGGTGGCCAGTGTTTCTAGGATCTCAGTCAAGGTCTCTCCTGGCTGAAACCGGATGACATCCACAATTAAACGCTTTGTGCTGAAATGAGATGGGCAATATTTCCACATTAGTGTACGTTCCTCTTCCTCTCAGGTGGATCTGAGTGGCAGTGGCACAAATGCCTTTCACAGAAGTCCCCACTGGCAGCTGCTGACACAAGCAACTTGAGGCCCTGGGCTTATTTACGCAGCTACAAACGAGGGGGTACCTGGGTAGGATTTCTAAGATTCTAATTTTATTTTTATCATATTAGCAAAATAAAGTAGATAAGCCAGGTGTTGTGGTGCACAGCTGTGATCCCAGTGACTCGGGAGGTGGAGGCAAGAGGATTGCAGGTTCCAGATCAGAGACAGTCTGAGTAACTTAGCAAGACCCTGTCTCAAGCTAAAAAATAAAAAAATGGTCTGGGGGTGCAGCACTTACAAAGTATGTGTGTGGCCTTGGGTTCAGCCCCCTAGTACTGCAAAAATATAGAACAGAATAAAAAATTAAAAAATTAATAAAATAAAATAAGGCTGGGGGTGCAGCCCAGTAGGCAACTGGACGGGTGCAAGAGGTCAAGGGGTCCTGTCAGGAGTTGTCCTATGGGCTCTCACCTGTGGCAGGGGACCTTACATTACATCCACATCCGTCTTCCTCTTTTCAATACTCACTTCAGCAGGATGGTCCGAGCATCCATTTCTGCGTTTTCATCCCCAGGCACGTCAAACTTGTTGGTCAGCGTGAGGGAGACTTCCGTCTTAGCCAGCGCCTCTTTATTCGAGTCATTTAAATTCCCACAGCTTTCCCCTGAAGTATTGGGAGGACAGAAAGAATCAGGATCATAAAAGGAGGAGTTAGTGTGTGGTAGGGATAATACAAATAAGAGATGGTGCAAGTCTAAGATGATACCTGAATAAATAATGTGGCAAGAACGTCTTTTAGTGAGAAATAAAAGAAAATATTATGACAAACAATAAAGGCAAAAGATGCACAAGATAATTCCATAAACATATGACAAATCAGTTCAACAATGCAATACTACCATTCACTCTCAAAATACTCTTTCCTTTATGGGACTTATAGTTTGTAACCCCATATGGTTTCTGCGTGTTCTCTTTCCTTGGACTTCAGCTCCTCATAGAGACCACATTTGTTTTATTTCCCAGTGTAGATCTAAACTTTGGTATAGCACAAAAATAGAGGAGGTGACAATTCCAACCCTCTTCTGTCATGCTCCTCCCTCACCTTTTTTGTTTTTTTGTGGTACTGGGGGTTGATCCCGGGGCCTCACGCCTGTATGCTTTGCAAATGCTGGACCAATGAGCTGCACCCCTAGCCCTTTTATTTTTTTTCCTTACTTCCTGAGACAGGGTCTCGCTAAGTTACATAGACTTCCTCTGGTCTCAACTTGCAATCCTCCTGGCTCTGCCTCCCAAGCCACTGGGATTACAGACCTGCACCACCAGTCCCAGCTGTCCCCCGTCACCTTTTGAGCAGTTAAGTAAAAACGTTACCTATCAGCGACTCGATGGTGGGCACCTCGCCAAGGTCATCCAGCAGCTCATGGATTGGGTCATTGTGCTCAGGAGCAATGGCATCCTGGTGGTCTAACAGGAGCTGCAAAGACCCGACAATCAACTCCCTTTTCACACTCAACTGTCTCGTTCCCCTCTCTACCTAGGCCTGACATTGACCTACACCAAAGAGGACATACAGTAAAGCTCTTAAGTTCAAGGGACAAACAAGCCAGCCCTCAGCAAACAACACAGTGCATTGAGCACTCATCTGGGCTCTGTGGAATAGCGCATGTTATGATGTCTGCAGAAGAAATGCCAGCACTATCTTAGTCTCATGGCTGTAAGGAGTTCAAATGCACTCTGTTGCTTAAGAAGAAACAATGAAGCACACAGACTTCAATACCTAAATTTATCAATGTACCTTCTATTACCAGTTCAAATAACCTGCACTTAGACTTTTACTTAATGTTCCAGTGTATAATATCTTTTATTTATTTATTTATTTTTTTGTTCAGTGCTGGGGACTGAACTTGCCCAGTGTACAATACAACGGCTTCTAATTCAGAGAAAAGCATACCAGATCAATATTGTCATTATCTTATTGGTACTCAACAAAGCCTTCAAGATGCCATCATCTCAGGCAACGTCCTCAGAAATGAGAGCAACTGCAACTTCATTTACAATTTACATATCCCTTCATCTCTTATTCTACATATCCCCAGAGAGAAAAGAAATTATTTGAAAAATCTGTAGAAACAAAGCTCCTAAGGGAAAAACCACTCCACGCCTATCAGAAGAATAACATAGAGGGCTGGGGTTAAAACAAAACAAAACAAAACAAAAACGGAACACTAACAACATTATTTTATCAAGCTACCAGATCAGGGCTTACAGTGTACACTGGGGAGCCCATCCCTAGAGATTCTGATTGGGTATACTGTCTAGATGATTCTAATGCAGGTGGTCTGCGGATAACTTGCAGAAACTTAGCAGTAGCTTTGAGAATACTAAGCAGGGCTAGTGGGTAGCTCAGTGATAAAGTGCTCGGCTAGCATGCAAGGTCTAGGGTTTGATCCCTAGTGGCTCAAAAACAAAAACAAACAACCCTCCCTCAAAAAAAAAAAAAAAAAAAAAAAGGCAGCAGCAATGGAAGAGAGAAAACAAGATTTGCTATCATTAAGATCACAGGAAGGTGAGACACCTGGCTACCAGAGATAGCAAGCAGTAGCCAGAAAAGGTAATTAATGACAGAGCAATGAAATTAAGTAATTAAAGAAAAATACTTACAGTGTGGGTGTTGATGATTTCACCAATGGAAATATAGATAACTGGCTTGGTGAGGGTTACTAAATCGGAATACTCATCCACATTAAATTTATCCTGAAGCTCTGGGACATCGCAAGCAGCTTGGAAAAACCGTCTGAAAGTAAGCACAGTAAGTGACACAGCCATCCAGTAAGTGACGGGGCATGAGAAATTGTAAGAGGATGGACCACAAACCTATCAAGCAGTGAGTTCAGATAGAAGCAAGCCAGGAAAGTTAGCTCTAGAGAAACATCACTGTTTGCTGTTCAAACTGCTGCTTGACAACCTTGGGATACTGGTTCTAACAACTTCTCTCTCCATCTGGCTTTAGTTCTACCAAAAAGAAGCACTCACTCACTGTTCAAAACAGTCCTCAGACCCCTGTGGTGCCTGTTTACCTCTAAGACACTGAATACAGAATTACATGTTCATTTACAAATATTAAAAGTACTCCTGCCGGGTGTGGTGGCACACGCCTATAATCCCAGTGGTTCAGGAGGCGGAGGCGGGAGGATCGCAAGTTTGAAACCAGAGGCAGTCTGCGTAACTTAGCGAGACCCTGTCTCAAAAAGTTAAAAAAAAAAAAAAAAGGGCTGGAGGCCCAGCTCAGTGGTCCAGCACTTGCAAAGCATGCAGGTGCAAGGCCCTGGGTTCAACCCCCAGTACCGCCAAAAAAAAAAAAAGTACTCTTCAATTCTTCTCTGACTACAAAGTAACATGGGCCTCACACAAAGCCATTGTTTACTTTGAGTACTAGCTATCTCACATTAAAATCTTCTTCAAAATGAGTGCAACCACTGTTGGATCCCTGAGCATATTCAACACACATCCTACAATATGGCAGTCAGGGAAAGCTCAGGGTAGCATTTAATCGTGTCTGTTCTCTCAGAGATAAAAACATGCCCACAGAATCTTCAAGCATCTTAAACCTTTCCCCTTACCTGAATTTCTGGTAGGACTGGGAAAGATACTCATTAATGATGCTTAAGTGGGCATTATCTCCCAGAAACATCTTATTGGAAGCTGCATGCTGGAGCATTTTTGCAATGGAGCCCAGATTTCGGCGTTGGTCTGTGGTAAGCTGGCCTCCTGCCGACAGGTCGATGATATCAAAGGCATCAGGAGCAACAATGGCTGGATTCATGTATCGGTAGTAAAGTAAGTTACCAATAATCTGAAACAGAGATACAGGTATTAAAAACCATACCACTGAGTAAGCTTTATAAATCATTTTGCTAGTAAAGAAAGAAAATGCAATCCTGTGAGGAAAAGGTAAATACAAAATACACACGCACATGCATGCATGCACATATACCTCCAATGCCTAGAACTAAGATAAAAATTCTCTTGTTGGATGTGGAGGAAAAAAGAACTGAAAACCCTACCAGTAATTAAGGAAAAAACAGATTTAGAGAGCAAAAATAATAGTTTTAAAGAATGACAGAACACTTTGGGGCACTGTTTGTTCACATATCATGGTAGCAAATAAGGCTGCTGTCATCCACGTGCACTCTTACTCCCACACAGGCAGGCTTTCACGAGCAGGAGCTAATGAACACAGCTAAAGTAAGTCCTTAAACACGACCTATTTAGCATAGTGTCCTCTGCCCAACCCCCATCATTGCCATGCTGCAGACTTCAAAGGCCAAGTTCATGCCTCTGAAATGAAACTCATTCAACACACATATCTTCCACAGAAGAATTCAAGGACAGTCACAGCATTTCCCCTAGAATTTCAATCAGAAAAAATAAAATTAATTCACCTGAACAGAAAGTCTAGAATCGAGGCCTCACTGTAGGAAAGCACAGAACTAGGAGAGAGAAGAAAAAAGCGTTCAGATTAAAAAAAAGAAGAAGAAAGAAAAAAGAAAGAAAAGAGCATAGCTGAGTGAGAGAGTTACCAGCAATAGCCTTAGCAGACACAACTGTGCTTACTGCTATTCACTGGGCCACCAGCAGAGGGAGCGACTCCAGAAAAAGAGGACTCACAAATTTAACACAAGATAGGAAAAATCCATTTCCTCTGGGTGTTTAACGCACGTGGTGTGCTATACAAATAGAATAGGAACTATCACTTACTATTTTACAATTGCTTTCAAAAGTTCACGATCAGTGATGAGCTATGCCGGGATCTATGCTGAGGCACTTACTAATGGTCAGTGATCAGGGCTAGGTTTATAACTTGTTCCTCAAAGGGCTATTAGAAGGGCTGGAGTCTGCCAGCTTTCAAGATTCTTACCTTGAGCAGCTCGTCCTCACCGGCATCCGGGAACTTCTCATGCAACGAGTCCTTCAGCACTTTGGCAATGAAGCGCATCCCATAACTGCAGGATGGACAAATCTCAGTGAGAGGGGCCAAAGAGCTGGAGTGTACTAATGCCAGGCTCTAACTGGGGTCACAACAACTCATGGCACTCACGGAATTTTGTCCACAGAGCTGATGATTGCTGAGAGGAACTTGTCCGTCACGGCCCTCATGTTCCTGATGGAGTTGTCCAGTCGAGTCTTCACTTCCTCATGGGCCAGAGCCTGCTCTGGGGTCACATCATAGGGTAGTTTGCTGGGAAGGCAGAAATTACCCCCAAGTATGTTAGTCAGCCAGGAACAGCTTAAGGCTTGTCCTTAGTAAGCAGAAAGACCCAGAGAGGTTAAGTAACTTAGGTTTATATTCACAGAGCTGGCAAGGGTAGGGCTAGAATCTGAACTCAGGTTTCTTTCATTTTTAACCATGAACTTGGTGCCTTGAATTATATGCCAGGTACTATGAGAAGCACTTAGGAAAAAAAGATGTCCCTTACAGTCCAATGGGAGAGACACACAAACAGGTATTAATAAACATATGGTTTGGGCTGGGGATGGTGGTTCAGTGGTAGAATACTTGCCTAACATGTGTGAGGCCCTGGATTTGATCCCAGCATAGGGGACAAAGTGCTATAAATAATAAGTTGACCAGAAGTGGTGCAGAACCACATGGAAGGGCTTTTACTTAGACTGGAAAAAGCAAGGAAGGATTCAGACTACTCAATTTAGGAAAAAGAAGAAGAGGAGTCTTCTAGGAGGGAAGGTCATACACAAACGCAAAAGGAAAGAAAAAACAAGAGTGAAAAAATTAATAGGGATCAAGCCAGAGAGCGTCCAGGATATATGGCTAATAAGTCCAAACTATTCACAGAAGATAGGAAGAGCCATTAAAAGTTATGAGGATAGCAGGACACAGTGGTACATCCTATAATCCCAGCAACTCGGGAGGCTGAGGAAGGAAAATGGCAAGTTCAAAGCCAGAGGCAGCCTGTATAACCCTATCTTAAGATAAAATTAAAAAGGGGCTATGGTGCAGCCTAATGGCAGAGCACTTGCAAAGTACGTGTGAAGCTCTGGGTTCTACCTCCAGTACTGTAAAAAGAAAAGAAAAGGAAAAAAAAAAAAAAAAGCAAAACAAAAGCAAACAAAACCACAGTTATGACACCTGCATTTTGAGGAAGCCTTCTCTGGCTCACGTTGAGGAATGAATTAAAGATGGACAGACATAGATGAAAGAGGTAGGAGACCAGTGTCTCAGCCTGATCAAGAAATAATGACTATGAACATGGATGCAGCACTGGGGACCAAGAAAAGGAGATCTGATAGAGCTGGGCACGGTGGCACACATGTATAATCTCAGCATTTAGGAGGCTGAGACAGGAGGATTTTGAGTTCAAGGCCAGCCAGGGCAACACACACACATGAAGATCTGATAGACACTGAAGAGACACAACACTGTCAACAGGACTGGGTGCCCTGTCAATATTGGTGAGGGCAGAGACAGATACAGGAATTGAAACCAGAGGTGCTGATAAGACCGCTCAAGGAGAGGGCACTGAGTCAGAAGAAACTGGTAAAAGAGCAAAATGTGCTAGAACATAGAGCCTAGGCTTAATTAGGAAGAAAATAAAGACAGAGGGAGCTGAAAGAGAAAAGGAAATGGAGGGGGTCAGGATTCTGGTACTTTCGGTGAGATCAAGAAATAGTAATGATTATCTTAGATTATCCAGGTAGGCCCTAAATCCAAACCAAGTGGCCTAATATAGAGAGACAGAGGCAGATTTGGTAAACCCAGAAGAGGAGGCAATGTGACTAGAGAGGCAGAGACAGCAGCCACATGGCACAAGCCAAGGGATGCCAAATAGCCAGCAGAAACTGGAGGAAGCAAGGAACAGACTTTCTAACAGAGCATCTGGACAAGACACAGTGTCCCATGCCTGTAATTTTAGCAACTTGAGGGGCAGAAGCAGAAGGATAGCAGGTTCTAGTCCACATGCAGCCTGCATAACTTAGTGAGACCCTATCTCAAGATAAAATATAAAAACAGGGTGTGGCGTAGTGGTAGAGCATGTGCAAAGTATGCACAAGGCCCTGGGTTCAACCCCCTAGTACTGCCAAAAAGTACTGTCAAAAAAGTGGCTCATGCCTATAATCCCAGTGACTTGGGAGGCAGAGGCAAGCGGATCACAAGTTCAAGGCCAGAGGCAGCCTGCATAATTTAGTAAGACTCTGTCTCAAAAATTAAATAAAAGCAAAGTAAGGGCCTAGAGTGCATGAGGCCCTGGGTTCAAAAAGAAAAAAGGAAAAAAAACAGAAAACCTCCCAGACAAGTATTTCACGACACTCAGCAAAGATCTGAATACTAGTGACAGACTTATAGAGTACTGAAATTCAAATCAGTAGGAGATAAGCCCTTCCTAGGAATCGGCATGTTCTGTTCTCTACCCAGGTACACCTGCCCCTGAGTGTGGTGTCCAGGTAGTGTGGCTTGTCTATTCACCGTTGTCATAATAGCAATAGCATGTCTGGGGCAATAGCGTGTTAAGGCAAAAGACTAAAACAATGCAGAACACTGTTATTCAAAATATGGACCAGGCCTGCCCACAGACCAGTAGAAGCTGAGATGAGGAGATGACACCAGAATGTCAATCAACACATTCCTTGCTAAGAAAAAATGTCAGCTGAAATACAGTGTGCTTAGTGATACCAATGGATTTCTGTTATTGGTCTGTACAGCGCTCTTTGAATAGCAATGTTGAGAAAAGCTACTCCTCCTAAGCCCCAGAGAGCTTCCTGTACTGCCTACCCTACCACACAAGAAAAAAAAACACCAGAGACCAAGCTGGTCACATCTCCATCCCTCATTCCTGTGGGTTCTAACCCAAACTGAATGAAAGCAGAAACACCGTGACACTTTGAATTCCATTCCCAGCATTACTCAAATTTGATTAATAGATTTCCGCTTTAGATATGTTAACATTGGCCCTAAAAATATAGCCCTGCCACATGAATACCCTAACACATCAGTTTAGTTTTCCAGGGTAGCTCACTATTCACCACCCTTGTTTCCTCTTTCCTTTAATGAACCTCAATGATCTCACTCAAACTGTGAGACCCTTCAGACTGCATCTCTAGTTATGCCAGGATCCCTTCAGGTCCTAGATCCCCCACCTCAGGGCATTTGGACGTGAACATGCTGCACCTAGCTCGTAGCAAGGCTGGCCTCATCTGGTCCCTCAGCCAAACCAAATTTTACCTTCTGAGATAGGCTTTCTCTCACCACCCTATTAATAGCTCTTGTATTCTGATATGTTGTTGTTGTTAGGTGCCGTCGAGTCGGTATCCGACTCATAGCGACCCTCATAGGGTTTTCAATGGCTGACTATTTTCGGGATTGCCTTGGGAGTAGATTGCCAAATCCTTCTCCCATTTTTGCAGTGTTGGGAATTGAACTTGGGGCCTCAGAGACTGCAGCGCAGCGCTCTACCAACTGAGCTAAATCCCAGCCCGTATTCTGATATAGTAACCTGTATAAAACTTCATTTAACCTCCTTTGATTTTTAAGTATTTTTATGTTTTTGCACCTGTTTGTTGCTTCTCTTCCCCTAATAAACTATGAAGAGAGGGTGGGGAACACGTCTGTTTCATTAGTATGTTTTACAGTGTGTATATCAAACACAGTGCCTGGCACATAATACAAGAGATGGTTTTTTTGTGTTTTTTTTTTTTTTGTGGTGGTAGTAGGGGTTGAACCCAGGGTTCTCATGCTTGCATGCTTTGTAAGTGCTGGACCACTAAGCTGCACCCCCAGCCCATTTTTTAACTTTTTGAGACAGGGTCTCGCTAAATTATGCAGACTGCCTCTGGTCTTGAACTCACGATCCTCCTGCCTCCGCCTCCCGAGCCACTGGGATTATAGGCATATGCCACCTTGCCCGGCTGAGATGTTATTTTTTGTAAACCAAAGGAACCTGCATTTTAAAACAAGAGCAAACAATAGACACATGGAAGGAAAATTGCTGGAGTTATCATACCTTGCCTCTCCTGTCTGAGACTCCATCTGATTAACCCAAGATTTATAAATATCCACTGGGTCAGTTTTGATGTTGAGAGATTTGTCATCCATAATCTCCTTCACAACAGGGGCCAAGATCTGTCGGAGGGCGTTCTGGCCCCGGGCACCACGGTTGAAACTTACGACCATCTTAATAACCGTAGGATTTCCTGTCACGATCTCTTGAATTTGATCCACCTTTGACCTATAGAATAGCAAATGAAAATTCAATTCAAACTAATTTCAGAGGCAATTTAGAGATCCTCTGTCCTGAAAACGGATTGACTGTTTCTCTAGAGGTAGTTCTTAACTCTCACAGAACCTTCTTGGGGCTGCACATTCTATCACGGGAGTCATGATGAGGACCTTCATGTTTGCACCAGCTTTTCTCTAAATTATATATTAATATCAATCTCTTTTTTTTTTCTTTTTAAGACAGAGTCTCACAATGTATCCCAGGCTTGCCTTAAACTCATGATAATCCTACCTCTGCCTCTTGCGTGCTGGGATTACAAGTGTGCATCACAACATCTGGCAATTAGCAGTACTTTATATTAGTAATTTTAAAAGTGGATAATGGCAGGGCATGGTAGCTCACACCTGTAAGCCCAGTGACTCAGGAGGCAGAGGCAGGAGGATGCAGATTCAAGGCCAGAGACAGGCTGTACAACTAAGCGAGACCCTATCTCAAAAATAAAAAGTAAAAAATGGGCTAGAGGTACAGCCCAGTGGTAGACCACTTGCAAAGGATGGGTGAGACCCTGGGCTCAACCTACCAGTGTTGGAAAATAATAATAATAATAATAATAATAATAATAATAATTATTATTATTATTATTATTATTATTAAGAAATAAAAGTGGATACTTCTTTAAGTATTTCTCACAAATTAATTGAGAGAAAGAAAAGGTATGAGCAGGGCTGAATCTGAAAGTATGAGCATCTATGACCGTGGGAAGGGCCCCATGGATCTGCAGACATCTGTGCGTACTTGATCTCTTCCTGGAGCGCCGTCTTGAAGAGTCGTAGGAGCAGGTACTCCTCTCGCTGGTTGGATGCATAGTTATAAAGTGTGAAGATTACAGAGTCCATGAACTTGGTGGACTTGTTCTGGGGCATCTGAAAAATCAGCTTGGCCAGGTAGGTAGGATTGGTCTGAAATAAAAGCAAGGAATAAGTCATTTCTAGATAATATAAAGGCTGGCAAAAAATATTCAAGTGTTTTAAACTTGAAGCATTGTTGTTGTTAGATGTCGTTGAGTCAGGTCCAACAGAACGAAACACTCTCTGACACTGTGCCATGCTCGGCACTATTGTCAGTGCTCCTCTGCTATTCATAGGGTTTTCAGTGGTGGTAGATTGTTTTGGGAGTGGATTGTCAGGTCTTTTTCCCTAGCCTGCAGCACCTGGTGTTCCCAGGTGGTCTCCCATCCAAGGACTAACCATGCTGACCCTGCTTAGCTTCCAAGATCAGGTGGGATCAGATGCAAGGGTTCTATGGCTACAGACTTCAAGCATTAGAATATGGAAAAGAAAAATAAGACAGGCCCCTTCACATAAGCCTCAGTAGAAATCAGAAATACTTTCAGAGAGTTCTATGGATAAGGATTCCCTGTGGAAAAGTTCCAATAAATTAACTATATTTTATAACATCAATTCCAGGAGCCACTTACTTGCAATAAATAAAACAGGTGCTGATAAGCTTCCAGTTTTTCTCTCTTCTCCTTGCTCAAAGCCTTGAGACCTCCTTTCTGTTTATTTATCATCATCATATCAGACAACTGTTCCTTATTTTTTTTGGTAAGTTTTTTACTGTGGGAAACCACATCCTATAAACAAAAACCACCACATACATCAAAAAGTTTTTAATGAGAAAATTACGGGCATTGTGAAAAGGTCTTTAGCACCTGCATACTTGCATGAAGGTCTACTGCCCTGGCATATCCAAACTACGTATTTTAGAACCACTATAATATCCTATCTTTTTCTATTCTCAGTATACCCATTTACTCTATTCCTAGTTCCACTTTCCAATGAAAAATCTGAGCCAAAGGTTTTGCCACTTAGGCTCGGGGAAAAAAATGTCCATGGAGATGTCCATGGAGTCAGGAAATCGGTTTCTAGGAATCTATCTTACAACAATAACATCTTAAAAATATGTCTTAAAACAGGAATGGTGGCCCATGCCTATAATCCCAGCTGTTCAGGAGGCTAAAAGCAAGAGGATTGGGTGTTCAAGGCCAAGTTGGCAACTTAGTGAGACCTTTTCTTAACAAAAAAAAAAGAAAAAAGAAAAGAAAAAAAGGAGAGGGTGGGGCGGGTAGCTTAGTGATCCTCCTGCCTCCACAGTGGAATACACGTGTAATCCCAGTGTAATCCCAGCAATTTGGGAGGCAGAGGCAGGAAGATTGCAGGTTTGAGGCCAGAGACAGCCTGCATAACTTAGCAAGACCCTGTCTCAAGACAAAAAGTAAAACATGGTCTGGGGGTGCAGCTCAATGGTAGAGTGCTTGCAAAGTATGTGTGAGGCCCTGGGTTCAATTCCCCAGTATCAAAAAAAATAAATAAATAAAAAATAAAATAAAATAAATAGAATGGGGATGGGGGTGCAGCTCCGTGGTAGAGCACTTAGGAAGGAAGGAAGGAAGGGAGAGAGGGAGGGAGGGAGGGAGGGAAGGAGGAAGCAGAGATCATAAAGCCGTGCAAAGTGCCCAGAGGCCCCAGGGACACAGGGTCATACCTGCAGTGTAATTTTGTTTTTCACCAGCAGTCCAATTTTGATATCCATGAGATTGAGGTCATTCTCTAGCTGCTGATTGGAACGAATGAGGGTAATGACCTCTTCCCGCATCTTCATAAGATCAAGTTCCTCCTGGAAATCTTGGTCACTTTGGTCTAGGAGGTGGACAAACTTTCGGACCACAATCATAGGAGGATCCTCAGCACTGACTGACAGAAAGAAAATATACATCAAACAAAGAACTAAGAAGCCAGAAAAAGTCCTAAATCCTGGGGATCCTCAGCATTGTGTTGCAAAAGTAGCTCACAGTAAGTCACAGTGGTCACAGTAAGATGCTTATGTTTGAGAAGTGCTAAGGCAACCATCGAGTGCAATCTCCTCAGACACGCTATTGCTGTTATGACAAAGGTGAATACGACGAGCCACACTACATCCGGCCACAAGGTAGCAAAGGGGCTTCAATCACAAGGCACCTTCCCCACAAGCCATGTCTTCAGGACAACCAAAGGGATCTATGCAGAGTGCCAGCCGCTGAGGGCTCCCAAGCACCACCTCAACTCCTCACCACAGTGCCACAACTACTCACTGAGAGTCTTGTAGTCATCACGAGCTTTGTTTGCCCGAATAAAAGCTTGAATTTTGATAATGTCATTTATCTAAGGAACAAAAAAGAAGAAATTCCTTTGCTCACTTGTCCACCAGATGCACAACAGAACTAATTGTACTGGCTTGCCTTACCCATGCATACTTACGTGGTCTCGGAAGTACTGTAGACGATCTCTGTAGCGCTTTCTAGCTTGATGCATCCTCGCCAGGGACTGAATCTGTGGAAAAGGGATCCCGGAACTTAGCAGAGTCCTTCATCTCAGCACTTCATATTTGTACCCACATGGAGAAACCCTGCTCGGGCTGTCATACCTTTACAACTTCATCTTTACGGGAGCGCAGGTAAGCCAGGCGATCTTGGTACGCTTTCTTCTGCTTGTATCCTCTCCACTGCGACTAAAGGCATCAAATGTTACAGAGGATAGTATTTTGCAAGAATCAGTAGAGGTTTTTAAAAACAACTTGATATTTATCCAGGTAAATTTCACAGTGAAACTTTAAAAAGGAGCATTTTCTTTCTTTTTCCTTCCTTCCTTCCCTCCTTCCCTTCGTTCCTTCCTTCCTTTTCTTTTCTTTTTTCTTTTTTTTCCAGTGCTGGGGATCGAACCCAGGGTCCTGTGCATGCTAGACAAGAGCTCTCCCATTGAGCTCATCCCCACCTACACTCTTTTGTTTTTCCCTCTGGTGCTGGGGATAGAACCCAGGGCCTTGGACATAGTTGGCAAGCTCTCTGCCACTGAGCTACACTCATGCCAGAAAGGAGCCCTTCTAACAGTGATAGTAGAATGAGGTCATGGGCCATGCCTCCACCAGGACAACACAATGGCCAAATTCCACTTCCCTGTCATTACTAGAGCAGTTCCCACTTTTCAATGTGCAGCTATACAGGCTCACTTATTGGTTCCTTACAACAAATCAGGTAAGGAAGATAACATATTAGTATCCCTATTTTATAAGTGAGGAAACAGAGATTCACAGTGTCTGGCAGTAGAGAAGCCATAATCCCTAACTGAGAATTCTTTCCATAACATTGTGCTATCTTGTTGTTAAAGGGCTGGGATTTAGCTCAGTGGGTAGAGCGTTGCGCTACAGTCTCTGAGGTCTGGAGTTTAATTCCCAGCACCACAAAAATGGGAGAAGGGCCTGGTAATCCACTCCCAAGGTGATCCTGAAACAGTCAGCCATTGAAAACCCTTTGAAGGTTGCTATGAGTCAGATACCAACTCAACGGCACCTAACAACAACAACAACAACAACATCTCATTGTTAAACCCCATTATTTTTCTCAAGGTTCAAACCTTACCCAAAGGTATAGTGTTAGAAGAAGAGGGGCCCCAAAATGGCCATTGCAACACCATTAAGCACAGTGACTATAATGGCACAAAGCAGAGGTAATTGTCAAAAGGAAGATGACAAAAAGAAGTCAGAAATTAAGAAACACTCTCACACATTCAATTTTAAGAGCTGACAGTTTATTCTCCCTACTCTAGAAGACCATTTATTTTGTGTGCAATGGGCTCTGAAATACCTGAATGCAGGTGATGGCCGGGATCTGTTTCTTCAGGAAGTTCATCCTGGATCGGAACTCCTGTCGGACTAAGTATCCACGGCAGCAAGCTTGTAACTTGGTGATCAAGCCTTCGTTGGCCAGCCAAAGCTGTTCTCGATTATATGCAGCAGTCACCCCAGAGATGGAACTCTGAAAAAGCATTTGGTCCCATTTAAAGATGTTCACAGGTGAAAGTGGATATGAAGTATCATCCACAGCACTCAGCCTAACCTTTACTGCTTCCTAAATCTATGCTAGATCTTCAGCTAAGCACTGGGAAATGAAGACGTCAGGGTTGTGTTTCCAGGGCTGTGTTCATCTTCTTTCACCTCCTATGCCCATCCACCCATCTCTGCTGATGGTGTGAGGCTGAAAGTAATGTAATATCACACTCCTGTTTAAATTCTTAAGTCTATATGCAAAACACTACCTAAACATGAGTTTGTCTAAGGCGGGTAGTGAGATGCTCAAAGGTACACCTCATCCAACAAGATTTAAAAATCATTCAGCTGCAAGATGTAGCTCAGAATCCTTAGCCCCATCACTAAGCCCTACTTTCCTGCCCACTCTTCTGCTGCATCTGCCACATGCTCCTCAACAGCACCTTTCATCTTTCCTTAAATGGTCCGTGTTCTTCCAGTCTTCTGCCTTTCCCCACTCTGTGTTTTCTGACATCTGCTAAAGTATTACATAGGCTGTCTTCCTCGAGGACAAAATTAAAATTTCCCTTAACATTTCCATTATTATACTGCTATTAGAGCCTCCACTTTCCTCTGCCTTACACTGCTGTACTCAGTTCTGGGCCTAATATTTTCACAACACTGTGAACAACTGGAAGGCAGAGATTCTGTGGATTACCCAAGTTTTCTTTAATAAGCACACAATTTATCTCACTTAGTCCTTAGTAATTCAGGTATTTTACTAATTTAGGCTAAGTCATCCCCCAAATCACTAACAATAATTACTCCAAAAAAGTTCATTACATAGCCTAAATTTTAGTTAGGGGCTTCTGACCACATGCCCGGCTCCTCTTAACTAGTATTAACCCTAAAACATTTTCTCAGATTCTCCTCCTGTGAAGGAAGGTGACCTACCTGGATCTCCTCTCGAGAAAGCTGCATAAAATTTTGCACAAAGTCTGGGGGTTCGTCCCACCTTCCTTCCTGGGTCTCCAAGTTGTGGTAATAATAATAGCCACCTTTCACCCAGTGCTTCACCCACTTGCTGTTATTGTCTCCTGGCAGAAAATAAAGGAAAGACAAATGAAACCTAGGGCCATCTCACACACATTTGTATGTCTAGTACTAGAGGGTCATCCTAGTCAAGTTTAATGACCTAAATGAAAACCATCCCCAAAATCCATTCCTTGGATCTTTGCGAGTAACAGGGCATCCTAAGTCCCCATTAAACTATGTCTATGAAATACCTAACTTAGCCCCTTCATATCTACAGTATAAAAAGTATGTTCCTATGAAGTTCAATTACAGAATTAACCATGACTAACTGTTCTTTCCAAAGCCTATGTCTCAGACTAATGTACCAAAAAACTACTCTGATGAAAGATTTGCAACTGTTCAGCATTTCCAGTTAAGGCAAAAGAAAAAAGACCATGAAATTATCTCTATTGCAAACTATTTTCAACTGCCTATAGGCTCAGATAATCAGAGCTGAAAGGTAAACAGTCGAGGCTGGGCAAGAGGATTGAGAGCTCCAGCCCAGGCCACATAGTTAAGAACCTGTCTCAAAAAAAAAGGAAAAGGTCAAATATTTGGATCCTTTTTACATGCTCATAAAATTGATCTAGTTAACACTGCTGTCTACAAGAGAAAACAAGAGTATTTGCAAAACCTGAGAGATTACTGCTTCTAAAATAAGGCTAAGTACATCTTCACCAAACTATCTTTCCCTATAGCTTGTCCTTTTCCTCTGCATCTGTCCCCTCAGATGCTCCCCTTTGCTTCAGGCGCCTATTTATTCCCTTTTGACTCACCTGCTGCCAGTTTTTTCCTCTTGGCTTCAGCGAGGTCACTCTGGTAAGTCTCCCCACATTCAGGGATGACTCCGTATAAGCCGACATCAGGGGAACGGAGGGCACTCAGTGTTTTGCCAACATCACCGCTTTCCACTGCCTCATTAATGGCAAAGATTCCTAAGGCAACTATCCCAGGAGAGAACTGTGAGCGTAATAGTTCAGAAGGTTTCTAAATTCATACCTACTTCACCTAATCATACCTACTGGCCAACTATCCCCCCACCCCAATCTCTATCTTGGTTGAGGTGAGGACTGAGACAGGTAACACCTTGCCAACCCCACCTCCACCAAAACAGAAATAAAACAATTGATACATACACCTCTGTGCTTCTTGGGTGTCTTTGTTGGACTGCC
Organism: Pedetes capensis; assembly: GCA_007922755.1. Lineage (NCBI taxonomy): Eukaryota > Metazoa > Chordata > Mammalia > Rodentia > Pedetidae > Pedetes > Pedetes capensis. The sequence goes on along the minus strand of VMDO01006100.1, from coordinate 65,756 downwards.
AGATTCCACCTTGAATTTCATCCAACCATAACACAGCTGACTCATCCTGGGTTTCCTACATATTAAAAGCCAGGCATCAAAAAACTGGTAAGAGTTTTAAGGGAAATGGCTCAGATGTAAGTGAAGGATGTGCAAAGACAAATTTAAGTGCTTCAGGAAGTCAAGAGCAGCTGCTAGAAGGGGCAAGAGGATTAGACAAACTGGGAAGGGGCCCAGGGACTCTTATAGTATCATACAAGATCAGGGCACACATACAAATATGCAATACTTGATCTAAAAAGCCTCTCTGCCCACAATAATCAGAGGAAGTTAATATTCTCTATGATTTGTAACGTTTTTAAGACTGCCAAGTTATTACTTTAGCCAGAACCTTTTAATTATCACATCCAATGCCGGGAGTCAATACAGGCAATCTAAACTTATCACCAGACTATATTCTAAAACTTTAATGTTAAATTAGTTGCTGGGAACCTAAAAGCACATTTTGACACAAAAACATTATAACAAATGGAGATTAGTTCCCTTAGCCAACAGACACTCACTAGTCTACAGGTAGTCTCAGCTGACTACTGGGAACAGAGATGATATAGTACAAAGTGGTTTATTTCCTTTTTCTGAAATATTGTTTTAGACAGTGTTTTAAAAAGTATTTTATCTGGGGCCAGGGGTGTATTTCAGTGGTCAAGCACAAAAAAAAAAAAAAAGAAGGAAAAAAGAGGAGCTTATTTATGATCCTTTACTTTGAAAGGTGCTGCGTTACCAGAAATACCTTATTCTAGTATTTTCCAGTTTTCAAAATTGTGGCTATCGTCCTCTGATTCAGAAAAGTAGCTCATGGATTAGCCCAGGTAAGCACTACAGTTAGACACAATAGGTCTTCTACTGTCTACCCACGCTCAGTGTGAATCATGCTCGGAAATTACTGCAAGTACTCAGATTTCAGTGCTTAAACTGAGTTTATGTAAGCAAACTGCCCCAAAGAGTGAGGATCTGTTGTTAAGATGTGTCTAAGGCCTTTATAGAAACCATGGATTCAGCAGACTAATGTGGTAATCTTCCCCAGAAAAGGCCAGGCACCTCAGGTTTTTAAATGGCTAGATTGTGAGGGTCGCATTTATGGTGATCTTTGCAAACCTAACAAAATTAACATGCTCTTGGCACTTGGGCTAATAGCAACTGGAATAACTAGTAGCTCAAAAACCCACTTGGGGGGGCGGATATAGTGCAGTGGTAGAAGGCATGCCTAGTATGTACAAGACCCTGGGTTCAATCTCTACCACAACCAAAAACTTTAAATTGCTTGATACAAATATAATTTGACACGGCCTTAATGTTCTTAATAAAGAACTTGGTCAATCACCACAGCCGTGTGGCCAGATGAGGCAGTGTCGGGCTTTAGGGCAAAGCAGAAAGTTTCACTGCTTAACAGCTGAAGCTACAGAACCTTAAGAGAGGCTTGGATTTCCTCCTGTCTTACTGTAGAGAGTAACACAACAATTCATTCAGCACTGCAAAGCAGCCACAACCCTTGCCACGTATAAAAGTGTTGCTGAAAGGATAAGTCGCCCACCCCCAAAGCATCTGAAATTGAGTGTGGTGATTTTTCTGAAGTATGGAGTTTTAGAAAGAACAATTATTTACCAATGTGGTAGGGTCTAGCCCCATCACAATTTCCAGAAGTACACAGTCTTAGGAAAGGAAAAAGTAAACAGAAAACACAATGAAAGAACAAATCACTTGGCTGCTGCAGAACCTTGGACCTTCCCACCACTAGTCATTTCTCCTCCTGAAAATAGAAAATGACCACAAACAATCCCCTAGAGACCTAAAAATACATACTGGAAACACTAAACAATAGTTCCAGTGTGAAACTACAATGAGTCAGCTACAGGCTTGTGAACATGTAAACTGAAAAGTCAATCGAATTCCTGGGCTCAATGGCACATGCCTGTAATCCCAGTAACTCGGGAGGGGAAGGCAGGAAGATCACAAGTTTGGGGCCAGAGGTAGCCTGTGCAACTTACTCAGACCTTGTCTGTCTCAACGTAAAAAATTTAAAGAAACAGGGTTGGATGTGCAGCTCAGTGGTACAGGCCCTGGGGTTAGCACCCCTAGTACCATCAATCAATCAATAAAAAAGTCAAGTGAGAGGACCGAAGGTCCAGTCTCCAGGAAAAACAGCCCCAAAACCTTTGTGATCATAGAAACAGAAGCACTTCCATGGAACCATGCCATTTTTGGTTTATTTTTGGGCTGATCTCACATACCATATCTTTTATCAGAAACTGCTGTAAACAAAGCTGGGGGGCTGAGCACAACTTCTCTAGCAATGAGAGAAAGGCAAAGCTTCTGAAGAATTCTGACTTCGGAGTTCTATCTTCCCTGCCCATGCAGACTAAAATAAAAGGGTTAAAATACTTCTTTAAGAAACAAGCAACAGAGCCAACGTATTAAGGACAGTAGAAATTTACCAAACAAAAGCATTTCAATATCTTCGTAAGCAATACAGATGTGCTGGTGCATACCAGCTGGTTACCAAGGACGTAAATTCAAGGACGTGCATGTACATTTGTGTGTGTATATAAAGAGGTGGAGATTTAAAAGTCATTCATATTTGTAAGTATAAAATTGTTCCTGAGAATCCCTGAGCGCCACACCTTGGTATTCAGACTTTCTTACCCAATGACTGGTAATTACTTTTAGTGAGTGCTCCAAAGGTACTAAACTTAAGTGAAGAAAGAGATAGCATCAGTAAAAATGGTACAGAAAGGACCTCTATAAACCTTTTCTGCCAAGAAAGCAACAAAAACATGGGCAGAAAAATAATGAGAATTAACTTGTTAAAACTATGGAGATAAACCAAAGGATTGCAGTGGCAGGAGAGTTAACTCAAAACAGTAGAAGCTCAGTAAGAACAGTGAGCTTTGTGGCTCACTTTCAGTAAGCTTTAAATTGCCGTATTTCCACCTGCCCAGAGGACTGTCATTAGCTGACCTGCTCGGTGGTGCTCTGGAACATCACACTTGCTAGGCTCTCCTAAACTGACCTGACCAGGAGCAAATGGCCTTATCTCCCTGAGCATTTGTCAAAAACAGCAAGAGGTACCTGTTGAGCACCACAGATACCTGGGGCAATAGATAACAGTTTAGGTAAACAACGGAATAACCAGAAAGCTTGGAAGGGACAACTGGAGAATGAGATGTCTCAACAGAGCGACAGAGTGTTGAAAGCTAACACATTCCTGGGATGAGAATCTGGAAGGCTGGAGTGTATGTGTGGGCTCTGCTCATACTTAGAGATGTGACAAAGTTCTAAGCTCCCATCTTTGCTCTACCTTGAGGTTCTGGTCAAGCATGAAGTGCAGGTTGAGGTGGAACTGTAAACTGCCTGGCACACAAGGCCCCTTAGCAAAGGCTGGGAGCTTTATTGGTTCTCAGCATTAAAGGGAAACTCTGTCTAATCATTAGCTGACCACTAGCTAACCAAGCAGACTTGTAGTGGACACACTTCACAAAGAAGACACTTTATAGAATTAATTCAGAAAAGTCACCAAACACCTGGGTTTGGTGGCACACATTCAGGAGGCTAAGACAGGATAGTGAGTTTGAGCTTCACTTGGCCTACACAGTGAAACTATGGTTTGGTTTTGTTTGGATTGACTTTTTCCCCTAAAGTCACTAAACAGTGGCAACAAACGCTCAAGAGGGAGTGAAATCTAATTTCCCGGGTTACCCCATTATTATCATTAAAATTTCTGGTTTTCCAAAAACAAATTATGAGACACACAAACAAACAGGGCAGGAGGTCTATATATTAAAAAGCAGACAACAGATGTCATCCCAGAGCAAGCCCAAAGTTAGAATTACAAAGACTGAAATCAGTATTTAAGTATGTTCAAAGACATAAAGAAAATCATGTCAAGAGAACTAAAGTATGAAAATAATGTTTCACCAAAGAGAGAATATCAATAAAGAGGGATTATTTTATTAAAACACACCAAGATGGAAATTCTGGAGTTGAAAAGTACAATAACTGAAATGAAAAATTCAGAGACTCAAAAGCTGATTTGAGCATGCCGAACAAAAAATTAGCAAACCTGATGATAGGTCAATTGAGATTATCTAGTCTAAGAATCTGCAAGAAAAATGAATAAATAAAAATGGACAAAGCCTGTATCTATGGACACTATCAATCATGCTGATGTATGCCTAATAGGATTCCCTAAAAGCAAAGAGAAAGGGGCAGAGAGAATACTTGAAGACAACCCAAACTGACTATAACAAGTATACAGATAGAATAATTAGTAATCAAAAGACACCTCACAAAAGCCAAAAACAAACAAAACACCCCAGGCCACTGGGCATGTAGCACATACCTGTAAAGCCAGAGACTCAGGAGGCAGAGGCAGGGGGATCATAAGTTCAAGGCCAGATTGCAAGTTGGACCCCATCTCAAAATAAAAAGTAAAAAATGGGCTGCAGGTGCAGCTCAGTGGTAAAGCGCTATAAAGCACATGTGAGAGGCCCTCAGTTCAACCCCCAAGCACTGAAGAACAAACTAAACACCTCACACCATAAGCCTTCAGTGTTGAATTCTATGTGTTTAAAGAATTAACCAACCCTTTACAAACTCCTTGAAAATACAGAAGGAAAATTTGAAACTCACTCTATAAGGTCAGTATTACCTTAATCCAAACATCAGACACAAAGATCCCACAAGAAAATTTAAGATCTTTTGCTTTCTCAATTTGGAGCTCAGTGATAATTATTTTTAAAACCATTACAAAAATAGCACATAGGAACTTGGAAGCTAAACTGATGCCTAAAAAAAGCCAATTCTTAAAGCATAGTTTACCCAGCTTGGCCTGGCAATATTAAGCAAATTTTCTTTTAATTCTCCACATCATTTACTTTTGATGAACTCTGAAAAGTGATTCCTCAGAAAAAGGAAATGCTTCAAACTCCACTCATCTTCTAAAAGTTTAATGCACATGATTCAAACAGAAGGAGCAGACACCTTTACAGCATGAATGAGAGCTACAGATAAGTTATATTCACAATCTATTTCCTTTTCAGACATGGATCTCAGTCTACCTGATTCTCCCAAACTCCACTCCTCTGACAGATATGCTCCTTTGGGAGTTTCTGGGCAGCAAAAATAAACACTATTACCTCTGGCCTACACCAAATCATTGCAGCCAGGCCCCACATCAGATTCATATTCATTCATTTTCTCTCTTTCCCTCCCTCCCCCACCCCTCCCCTCCTCTAAGTAAAGGAAGGGGTGAGTTTTAATATTAAGAGAAATAGGAAATATTACACTACAAGACAGACCACGGGTAGCGGGGGCAGCTACTTGAAAGCCACATCAGAGATTCTCATTCAGCAGAATTAAAACTCAGGAATGTAAGCTGGGTGCAGTAGCATACACCTCTAATCCTAGCAACTCTGGAGGCTGAGGCAGAAAGATCTCGAGTTTGAGGGCCAGAGGCAGTCTATGTAACTTAGGAAGACCCTATCTCAAAATAAAAAAATATAAATGGTCTGGAGGTGCAGCTTAGAGGTAAACCACTTGCAAAGTATGTGCAAGGCCCTGGGTTCAACTCCCAACTACCACAAAACTAACAAACAAGCAAAAAACCTTAGGAATCTATAGCTTTAAAATGAGTTTTTAATATTCTGATGATTGGCCAAGTTTGGAAAGCTCTGATCCAATAAAATGAATCAAAGACTGAAACCTCCATTTCCAGCTTCCCTGAAAGTCAACAACTTCTTATGCAAGTAAGTGAAATCAGTTGATTCTTTTGTCTCAGTTTCCTGGCTATGGAATAGGAGTCGTGATTCAATCCTCTACATAGATCAAGTGACATTCTGAATAATGTGCCTGTTAAATGAAACCTGGTACTATCAAACACTACACTTAGATGATTAGGAACGAAAATGTCGACTACCCTTATGGCAACAGAAACAGACCTGTTGACATCATGGTACCCACAACTTTACCACATCCAATTCAAACTTATAAAGGCCACCTTTAAAGGTGTCAATATACAGAAACATCCAACAGACTAAAGTCTTGGTCCATTTTTCTATCATGTTTTCTTACAAAGATCTGACATCTTGAATTACAATTTTCTTTTAATTTTTCTACTCTCTGCAAGAACCTTACTTTAGTAATTTTTAAGATAGGAAAGGAAGCACAGTTCTCCCTAACTAGTTGTTATTACTCAGAAAGAACTTACAAAGGATCAGTCACAATTAGAAAAACAGATATAATTATGTTTTGATCATGCAACTAATATATGAGGGCTTACTATATATAAGCCTGCAGCTGTAGCACTGTGGCTCCGATCCCGTCAGACCTAGGAAGCTAAGCAGGATCGGGCCTGGTTAGTACTTGGATGGGAGACTGCCTGGGAACACTAGGTGCTGTGGGCTTGGGCGAAGGACCCGGCAACCCATTCCCAAAAAACAATCAGTCACTGAAAACCCTATGAATAGCAGAGAAGTACTAACAATACTATTTTGCCTGTTGTAAAATATGGACTAACTAAGGGTGGAGCTCACTGGTGGAGCACTGGTCTAGCATGTGTGAGGTCCTGAATTCAACCCCTCAGTACTAGTAGACTGATGGTTGCCTAGGACTAGAGATTGAGGGAAAATGAGAATTGACTACTAATGGGTACAGAGTTTCTTTCTGGGATGATGAAAAAGTTCAAAATTGATTGTGGTGATGGTTGCACAATTCTATGAATATACTAAAAAACATACATATATACAAATATATGTACAGGGTATTTTTTAGTTGCTGGGGATCGAACTCATAGCCTCACACATGCTGGGCAAGCACTCCACTACTCAGCTGTTCCCCACGCCATGTATATCTAACTGACATATGTGTGTGTGTGTGTGTGTGTGTGTGTGTGTGTATGCATATATAATATATACATATATAATATGTATATATATAAATTTTTTTTACTAAAAGATATGTATTAGAATATTCATAGAAGCACCATCTACAATAGCCAAGAAGTAGGAAACAACCAAAACTTCACCAATAATACAAAGTACAATACAACAAAACAGTATGAGAATGAATGAACTATTGTTACATGTGACCACATGATGACCACCACTCATCTGTTGTGCAAAAGAAGTCTGACGCGAAAGAGCACATAATATGTGGTTCTTCTTAAATACAGGTCAAAATGGGCAAAGATGAGCTGTGTGTTAGAAATTGGGATAGAGGTTATCACCGAATGTGAGATAAACAGGACAGAAAGAGATCTGAGAGATGTTTCCGGGGTGCTGGTAATGCTTCCTGTAACCTAAATAACAATTACACAGGTATGCTCACTCTTGGAAATTTATATAACTTCACACCTGTATAACTGGCAAACTTTTCTGGATCTGATCTTTCTTTCTTTCTTTCTTTCACTTTCCTTTTTTTTCTTTTCTTTTCTTTTTTTTTTTTTCCAGTACTTGGGGGCTAAACCCAGGGCCCTGTGTATACTTTGCATGTCTTCTACCATTGACCTTCATCCTCAGGCCCCCCTTTTTAACTTATTATCTTGAGACAGGGTATCCTTAAGTTACGCAGGCTGCCTTTTGCCTTGAACCTGCACCTGTAATCCTCCTGCCTCGCCTCCAGAGTTGCTGGGATGACAGAGGTGCTCCACAGTACTCGGCTGGATCTGATGTTTCAATAAAGAATTTACCTAAAGAGGGAGGAGACATATCTACAACTAACAACAAGGAACCAAAACCCAAATGTGCAAAACAGCATGAGCTCCTGGAAGGTGGAGTCTCTGCTTCTCACCACTTTGTGTCTCTCCACTGCTCTGCATCTACAGGAGCCCAGGAAGTAGTCAGTGAATGCATCAAGAACAACATCTCTCTGTTCTAGGACGGATGAAGTGTTCTAGATAAAAAGAATAACATTAATGCTGCTCACCTGGGCTTTTTCTCTCTTTGCTCTAATCAGCGTGTCTTGGTAATGCTGGGCCACTTCTCCAAGAACCCCCTCAAGTTTAGCTGCAGGAATCTCCAAGGCCTGCAGAGTCTTTTGGGCATCACCTTCATCCAGGGCTTCATTAATTAAACCAATGGCCAAAATCCCTAAATATATACGGAAAATATTTTTAATTAAGAAAATCTTTAATTAAGAAATTTATAAACAAATTAATTCTGGCAAGGCACTGTGACACACATCTGTAGTCCCAGGGGTAGGAAGATCACTTGAGCCCCCAGTTATAAAACCTGCCTGGGTAGCACAAGGTTCTTTTTTTTCTTTCTTTTCTCCTTCCTTCCTTCCTTCCATCCATCTACCTTTTCCTTCCTTCCTTTTCTTTCTTTCTTTTTCAAAAATCTACCTGAGAGTGACCATAGTTCAAACTACAATCTGTCACCCATTAAACAGCATTTTAAAATACACATATAATTTAGTGTTTACTTCAGTGTTTACTTATTCCTATTGAAAAATCAAGTTCACTAACTTAGGAGTGACAAGAATTTTGTTGTTGGTGGTTGATATAGGGTCTCACTATATGGCCCAGGCTAGCCTCCAGAGTGTTGGGATTATAAGGGTGTGCCATTATATCCAGCTGAAAAAGAGATGAGGATTTTGATAAAATTGGCTTTTTGGCTTTCAGGTACATTCATACCTATAACCAAAATCATTCTTGAGGAAAAGAAAGTCTGAGTTTAAGGGAGGTTAAAAAGTTACCTAATTCATGCCGGGCGAGGTGGGGCAAGCCTGTAATCCCAGCGGCTCAGGAGGCAGAGGCAGGAGGATGGCAAATTCGAGACCAGAGGCAGTCTGCGTAATTTAGGGAGACCCTGTACAAAAAGTGAAAAAATGGGCTGAGGGTGCAGCTCAGTGGTCCAGTACTTGCAGAGCATGCAAACGCGAGACCCTGGGGTCAACCCCCAGTACCACCAAAAAAAAAAAAAAGATACCTAGTTCAAGGTTTTTTTTTTTTTTTTTTTTTTTTTAAGAAGAGATGAGGTTCAGGCATTTCTAAACGCAGCAAACTAGAGGCATTTAAAAGATGCAAACCCAGGGCCCCCCTTTCCAAGGCAAATCACTTCCCACTAAACATTTTAATGTTTCTCACAGAAAATAGATATTAAAATTAGAAACATTCGCTCCTTATGTATTTTACACAGCTGTGCTACTTTTGTAAGGATTCTGATGTACAACACTAATGATACTGAGTGATAGCTGTGCCTTTGTTATTTAACCTGGGCCCTCCCACCACACCTTCATGTATGCCAACCAACTTCTTAGTGAGCCTCTAGATAGATTCAGAATGAGGGCTGCTGGCCTTGCTGGAAAGATCAACCATGTTACTGTAAGATTGGGGCCTGGAAATCAAAACAATTCTGCAATTCCACCTAACTCCAGTAAGAATGGCCAAGACCAACAAAATAACAAATGCCGGTGAGGTTGTGGAGAATAAAAGAACCATCTTACACTGTTGGTGGGACTGTGAATTGGTTCAAACACTTTGGAAATCAATACTGAAATATCTCAGAAAACTAAAAATAGAGCTGCCATATGACCCAGCTATATCACCACTAGGAATATACCCAAGGAGAGACAAGTCCTCATATCACAGAGACACCTGCATCTCCATATTCAAAGCAGCACTTTTCACAATAATGAGGGTATGGAACCAACCAAAGTGCACATCAACAAAAGAATGGATAAAAAAAAAACTATGGTACATATACACAATGGAATACTACTCAACAATAAAAAAATGAAATAATGTCATTTGCAGCAAAATGGATGGAACTGGAGAACATCATCTTAAGTGAACAAACACAAGCTCAAATAGAGAAATACCATATGTTCTCATTCATATGTGGGAGCTGAATTATACTTAAAGGAAGAAAAAAAAGTCCTACACATAATATGATATACAAAAATGCACAATTAAGCCAGGCGCGGTGGCACATGCCTGTAATCACAGTGGTTGGGGAGGCAGAGGCAGGAGGATCGCAAGTTCAAGACCAGAGGCAGTCTGCATAACTTAATGAGACCCTGTCTCAAAAAGTAAAAAAATGGGCTGAGGGTGCAGCTCAGTGGTCCAGCACTTGCAGAGCACACAAGCGCAAGGCCCTGGGTTCAACCCCCAGTACCACAAAAAAAATAAAAAAATAAAAAAATAAAGCACAATTAAATTTAGCATAGAAGAAACAATATAAAGAACAGAGAGAAGGAGGGAGGGAATTAGCAGAAGGAAGTGAAGGTTGCGGAAGGTGGATGGGGAGGAAGGTCAACGTGGAGGGACGAAGGGGGGAGGACAATCTCAATGTAAACAGCTCAACGTCATGAGTACATTGGAAAAATAGGGGAGTATAACCCAAATATATGCATTTGAGTTTTACTACATATTAGCCATAAGGCTCCAGAGACTTTGTGGATTGATGAGAGTGTTGCCAAAAGTGATGTAAAGGATGCATAACGGGAAAAGCCAGTGCTGTATTACTCTGTACCCCATCATCATTTACTAATAAAGGGAGGAAAAAAAAAATGTTGGGGCTTTGAGTCATGTACAATCAGCTTGACCTCCTGATGGCTGGATAGGGGAAGCATACTAGAAACTGACATTAATCACATGCCCAATAACTCAGTCAAACTTATACACGTAAACTAAGGTCAAGTAAACCCCCTGACACCCAGAGCTCAGAAAAGCTTCCCTGGCTGGTGATATCCATCAATGTTCAGGAGGGTGACACATCCTGAGGACACAGACGCTTTGTATCTGGGACCCTCCCAGACATCTCCTTATGAGTCTCTTCTTTTGGCTGGTTCTGACTTAAATCCTTTATAATAAAATTGTAATCATAAGTTTAGGGTCCTGTGAGTCATTCTAATAAACTATTGAACCTGAAAGGGTAGAGAGAACCCCCAAATTTGTAGCTAGTTTTTCAGAAGTGCAGTGGCTTAGCAATGCTGGAGCTTGCAGCTAGTGTTTGAAGCAAGAGAAGTCCTGCGGAGGACTGTGCCAGTGATTTACAAGTTGACCTAATTTCAGGTAGCTATAAGAACAATGGCAGATCATGTTTGATTCACATCTTGAAAGATTTCTTATTAGATACAAAGCCAATTACAACAACTACCTGGTGTTCTGAAAACAATATCCAACCTTAGTTTTTTGAGTCATATAAATATTTTTCCACGTCTTGCTTAAAAACCCTTCTGGGAGTGATATCTAACCAGATCATGGGATCCCCCCATCTTTAATAGTGGCATCAGCTGAGGGGACAGGATGACGACTCACGCTCATGCTCCTCTTGCACCACCAGGTTCACATGGTCCACACAGGCCTGGATGTCATTCCATGTAATAAATTCATTCTTCTCTGCATGTGCTTGACTTTTTAGTTTCATCAACTCATCCAGATACCTACCCCAGGCCCCACCAACAACAAAGAAAGACTTTCAGGACCACTGTGAGATGACTAAGGAATAAAGAATGAGGCCTAAGGAACAGAGTGTTTAAGGAACAGAGATCTGTAGGGTACTCCAAGTGTTTGATATAACATATAGGCAAATTTGGGGGCTGGGGAGTTACCTTAAACAAAGTGTAGACACAAAGGGCATCACTTATTTTCAATAGCCTGTTATATAATATAAATTCCAAGAAAGACCAACTCTAGAATCAGGGGTAGCAGCTTAAGCAATTCCACTAAAGATAAGAAAAAAGGGCCAGGGCAGGGGGTGTACCTCAGTAGAAGAGTACTTATCTAGCATGCCTGAAGCCAAGGGTTCAATGACCATCACCACAACAAAATAGTCATGCACAAGCTAAAACATGTAGAGGGAATGACAGATCAGGTCATCCTTCAGCAGCTATTAAAGTATCGATTTAAGCAAAAATTATCTATTTGGGTTAAAACTATGAGGTGAATGGTTAATAGGGAAAGGGCATTTTGATAGTACAAAATGTTCAAAAAAAGAAATGATGTTCTGGTGATAAGAAAAAAACATAAATATACAATGGTGATATAAGCTGTCTCCCTAATCTAGGGAACAGTCTTTGAATCACTCATGATAGGAAAAGATTTTATATGCCTTTTTATAGAGGCAATATGAAATGCACATTACCCAAAATGGTGAACTAAATCATGAAAAGCTCTTAGATCTAATTTTCAGTTTATTGTAAGTCAAAAATGAGAAAGCAACTACAATTACACATGAGATGGGACATAAGACAACTGACCCCATTTCTTTAACAAGTCAGTGTCATGAAGAAAAGAACCATTCTAGATTAAAAGAAACCTAAGGGACACAAAAACCAGATGCAACATAGGGTCCTGCATAGGATCTTGGCGTGAACAGACCAGCTAGAAGGGACATTTTTAGATCAATTGAGGAGGAATGAAAATAGACTAGGTTTAGAGGATATTAAAGAAGGATTAATTTTGTCATAACATGGGATAATATTATTTTGGCTAGAAAACAAGTTTAGATAAACACTGACATTTAGGAGCAGAGTGTCAGGATAGCTGGGGGCTGCGGTTGTAGCTCAGTGGTAGAGCACTTGCCTAACATGTGCAAGTCCTTCAGTTCAATCTCCAGCACCGTCACCAAAAAAAAAGGTGACTACAATTATCTATTTGTTGTTGTTGTTAGGTGCTGTCGAATAGGGTCCCATTCACAGCAACCCTATGTGCAACAGAATGAAACACTCCCCGCTTCTGTGCCAGGCACATGATCTTATTTATGTTGAAGCCCATTGTAATCTTTAATGTAATGTAAATCCTTCAGCATAATACAGAATAAAATTAATCAAAGTAGAACAAAAAAAAAGTATGACCCCTTGAAGTCATGAACCCTGAAAAGAAAACAGGAATGTTGACATATGAAAGACAGAGGTGACAGTGGACTCAATCCCTTCACCCGGGAACCCACCTCTGACAGTTTTCCTCCTCAATGTTGGTAAGGCCAGTAACTGAGCTGCTCAACTGCTTCCACACTGTACTCATGTCTCCTGATTCCAACGCCCTGTTGATCAGGGCCACTGATGACAGCATCTCCACGGCAACAGAGAGTTCCGGGTGGGTGAGGCTGTGCTGTACAGAAACAGAGGGGTAAGACAGTGAGGACAGACACTCTCTGATACCAAGAGAGTTACAAGTTCCACCAGAAAACTAAATCTCTGGAAGAACACTCTACCTAAGCACACTGAAAGGCAGGTATTAAATTCACTTCCACCTGTTTTGCTCACAAACAGAGCCAGCTCAGTTAACTTACTTCAGGGCTCTGCTGCTGCAGAGTAGCCAGCTCCTTCTGATAGAGATCGGCAGCGAAGGGATACACCTGGGGCAGCTGGGCCTCAGGGTTCATTAGCTCCAAAACAGTCTTCTCAGCAACACCCTTCTGGATCGCAGCGTTAATTGCCGCCACTGCTGCCAATCCTGTGCAGAAAATACGAGGTGAGAAACACGGCAGGCTTGAAAAGCCCTGTGGGGAAGGAAGTGCCAATTTTCACAGATGAAAGATGTGTTCTGTAGGTACCCTATTAGCCACAAAGTTTGAAGAGGAACTCTCATCTTTAAAAGGCTACCTCCTACAGCCAGGCGTGGCAGCATGTGCCTGTAATCCCAGCACTTGGGAGGCTGAGACAGGAGGATCAGCTTAAGATTGAGGCCAGCCTGGGCTACACAGTGAGATCCTGTCTCAAAAACAGAAAAATAAATAAATAAATAAAAATAAGAAGCCACCTTGTATATACACGGAGAGTGAACTGCATAGCATATTAACTTTAGCTCAATAAAGGTATTTTTTAAAAAAGCAGCCTCCTAACCTATCTCCTCGCCACATTTCTTTCTGCTCAACTCATTCTGTATGCTACCCTCACTCTCTACCTAGAACAGCTCCTGCTTCCCTTGGAGCCCAACCAATACGGTATCCGTTTCTGAGGCTGCCATTTGAAACTTCCCACGATCCTCCCAACACTGTAACTTACACTGCTCAGCCCAAAACGTCTACAAAAATTTCATCCAAGCTGCTGTTCCTTAATTAAGCGCACTCTCATCATCTGCACCTCTGCTCCCATGTCCTTTATCCCTCACGGTTCCACATCAGGAACATTCTGTCCCTTTCACAATCCGGATTCTCACCCATCTCCTCAGTGCCGCCTCCCTCAGCTATTTCCCTAACTAGGCATGAAGCGTGTACCAGCCGCCATGAAGCTGCATGGAGCCCCAGTTCCACTTTAAAACTGGAGGAACCCACTGCCACCAGAAGTACTTGGAAGTTTATTAGAGCCAGTAGGCTGGGGTGGGGGTGACAGATGGTGACCACAGACCCTCCAATGACATGTTGTTGTTGTTAGGTGCCGGTGCTGGGAATTGAACTCGGGACCTCAGAGACTGCAGCGCAGCACTCTACCCACTGAGCCAAATCCCAGCCTCCAATGACATAGCCCCTCCATATTTCCATGGCACTCAGCTGAGAGGCCCCTTACTTTTCTGATATTGCTGGGCAGCACTGTTTGCTGCATCCACTCCGGACTGCACCTCCTCCTTCTGCAGGGGGTCGGCTTGGCCGCTCTGAGAAAAGCAAAGAACATTTATGAAATGACTGCTCAGGTCTCTGCCTCTAGATTGGACAGTTCTCATGTCTTAACAGCAGTCGCAATGGCCAGAGAGTCACAGACCTAAGTGACAGCTCCAGCCACATGCAAGTGAAGTGGCAGCCTGACTAGAGCCAAAGCCCTCACCAAATCCGGGGCAAAGTGGCTTCTAAATACAACGACATTTTAAAAAACATTTTATGAAAAGCACTGACATGTTCTGAGGGACAATGTCTATAGAATCATTAGCACATTAATGCTGCTCACTCTGATCAAAAGGTATGCTTGCCCTTATTTAGACAAAAAAAAAAAAAAAAATCTCTTCAAGGTGCTGAGGTGGGGATGGGTAGAATAGTTGAAGTGAAGCAGTGGGCGTATGGTGGGTATTACTCGCTTATTTTACAAGAGGATACACAGCAGCTCCAAGAGCAAAAGAGGGCTGAAGATAATGTGTGCTTTACCTGAGGAAAAAAGAAGAGGAGGAGGAGGAGGAGGAAGAAGAAAGGAGGAAGGGAGGGGGAGGAGGAGGAAGAAATCCACCTAATCTATACAAAGAAATGTTTTAATAAGAGTAGAAAAAAGGCCACATAAATATGGTAAATGACGGCGTGGTATTTCATGGATGTACACAAACTCTTGCAGTCTCTTCCCAGGGCATTTTTACCTGTCTCTTCTGCTGCTTATCACTCAGGAGCTGCTTGAAGTACCAGTCACTGTTCTGCTGCTGCAGTCCTCGCAGACCCAGAGCTGGTGACTCCAGAGCCTTGAACAAAGCCAATGCAGATCCCTGCTCTAAAGCCAGGTCGATGTTTGCTAATGCAGAAAACGCTGAGGAAAAAGGCAAAGGCTTAAAAAAACAAACATATTAGCATAATAGCCCCAAATAATCTCAGTTCTAGATTATAGAAATATACCTCAGGTTTTTTTGCAGGGAGATTGCTTGTCTTCCGTTTTGTTTTTTGTATTCAAGATTCAAACCCAGGGCCTCACACATCCTTTGCAAGTGCTCTACCACTGAGCTGCACCGCTAGCCCATTTTTCATTCTTTTATCTTCAGAGAGGGTCTCGTTGAGTTCCACAGGCCTTATCTAGCCTCAAACTCGCGATTTTCCTGCTTCCACCTCCCAAGTCACTGGGATCCAGGTGAGAGCCACTGCACCCCACATAACTCAGATTTTATTTTTGTAGTATCTCAGAAGCATTAAGATTTTAAGATTAGAAGAAAACCTTAAAGTCATCAAGTCCAAGGGATCCCAATCGGGCTCTTCATCAGATACCATACAGATTCCTGGGCCACACCTCAGGCATAACTGAGTCCTGAACACACACTACCTATAGTAGCCAGTGCTCAGACATCAACCTGATCCAACCTGTACAGACTGGAGGCTGTCTCTTCCCTCTCAATATTCTCTACATCTAGTTCATAGACTCTGAAGTCACAGAAATTCTTTAATATAACATATGACAGTGGAAACCTAAATGTACTTTTATCTGAAAATAACAATGGGTTCAGGTGATTCTCCTGCCTTAGCCTCCTGATGCTGGGACTACAGGTATGTGCTACCACACCTGGCTCACAGGGTAATTTTTAAGATTAAATGAAATCATATACAAGAAAGCACTTTATATATTATAAAACAAATAAGTTATTATTAGGTTGTAAGTCAGAATAAAATGATTTCTCATTTAAAAAATTATAGCCACTGAGGAATCAATATTATTATTTTTAGTTTCTTTTTTTTTTCTTTTTTTTTTTTTTTTAGAAAATGAAATGTCACATCCATCCCACTCAGGGATGAATATGATTTTATGATCAAAGTAGCAAAAAGAAATAAAATGCTGAAAATCAAAATATTTGGGTCCTAGCAATACTTATTAATGTTAAATAATTTCATAAGGAAGGAAGGAAGGGAGAGAGAGAAAGAAAAGAGAAGGGAAGGGAAGGGGAAAGGAAAGGAAAGGAAAGGAGAGGAGAGGAGGACATAGTAGTGCATGCCTATTATCTCAGAGACTATAACCTCAGAGACTCCGGAGGCTAAAATGGGGGAGGGGATCAAACCAGAGGCAGCCTATGTAACTTAGAGAGACCTCTGTCAAGATAAAAAAGATAAGGGAGGCCTTTGGGGTGCACCTCAGCAGTAGAGTGCTTACAGAGTATGCAGGACGCCCTGGGTCCAGTCTCCCAGGAGAGGAGAGAAGAGAGGAGAGGGGAGAGGAGGGGGAATGAATGAATGAAAGAAAGAAAGAAAGAGAGAGAGAGAGAGGGAGGGAAAGAAAATAGAAGAGAAGAGAAGAGAGAGAAAGAGAAAGAGAAAAAGAAAATTAACAAAAGCTCTTAGAAAGACAAAAAACAACTCAAGGGAAAACAAAGTCTCAAACCAGAAAATGGGAGGTGGGAGCAATAGGAGAAAAGCAGAACTAATAAAACCAATAGGTAAAAGGAAGAAAAAGCTATGAAATTGCTCTGGATTTGTGGTCACTGCAGGATCCTAGGAGACAGTTCCTTCCTGATGATTATGCCTGCAATTTAGCTAACTGATCCCGGTACCAAGCAGCAACCATTGAGGTACTAATTATGTGGTAAGTACAGCAGTGAACAAATATCCCTCAACCTCATGAAGTTTTTATGGCAGATGGCAGTAGGGGACAGAAAAGAAATAAGATCAATATAAGTAACACCCAGACTTTTTCTAGATATGCACTGCAGAACCTCGGCACACCTAGCTACAAAAGCCTCCAGTCAATTTTGCTTTTTCTGGAAGCATAAACTTACCACTTAAATACGTAAAAATGTAAATGAACACTTACTGACAATTATATTGCAAAGATGATAGTTCAGAACATTACTTTCTCTCATCAAACTTTACCTAACTCTAATTTTCTTATTCTTCTAAACAAAAAATAACCTTTACTGGTTTCGAACTTATTTGGCCTGCAGGTTCCTGTATCTTCCTAGGACAGAGTTTTCCCTTGCCTGAGACTTTCTCTACAATTAGGAAAGATTTTCTGCAGGGAATTCTGTCTCATCCTCACTCTTGTATCTTTCCTAAGGATCCCCATGAAGATCCATGCACACTCTAAATCTACCCAGACCTCCAAGCACAAGTCGTCATTCCTCAGAGACCTTTGTTACCAGCTACCCCACAATGATTCATTTTCATGTCAAAATGGAGGAAAAGAGATGATGAAATCCCAGGTCTGTGGCAATTCAAAGCGAGACTCTTCAAGAATCATGAAGTGAATCAAGTGAATACGGAAGACAATTAAACAATGTGTTCCTACAGAGAGTTGTATGCATGAAATAGTGTGTAAAGAAATCCACTAGGCAACTAGGGAGTTGCATTTTGCCTGGCAAGAAATACTCAATGTAGATTCTTTAGCAGAGGAATAACAAAATTAAAATGATACTTTTGAGAAATTAATTTCTCAAAAAAGGGCAACACATATTTATACAAAAATCACCTAAAAAGCTACAGTCTCATTTTTTAAGTATACATGTTGAAGCTTATGCACAAGCTGGGTGTAATGGTGCACACGTCTGCAATCCCAGCACTTGCAAGGCTGAGGCCTGAGGACCAACGCAAGTTCAATGCTAGCCTGGTCTACATAGCAAGTTCCAGGTCAGCCTGGGCTATCTAGCAAAACACTGTCTCAAACCTACCAAAGGAGAGGGGGAAAAAAAAAAAGAGGAAAATATGATATGTTTTTAAAAAACTGTGTAACAGAATGAAAGAAACTGTAGTCAAAAAGATCAGTTCAGAAGCTGCAGCAGAAGCTGCAGTGAGGGCCTGCCTGAGGACAGGGACAACTGCAACAGACGAATAGGCACGCATGGGACTACAATAAGCGAAAGATTCTCAATAAATCCACTGAAATCTAAAAGAAATGTTCTAAACCATGTTCTAAGTCCAAGAGTAGGTCAACACTCACATTATTCTGTAATATTCCCTTAGGAGCCGCAGACAGGAACATACTTACTATTGACTTTGTTTATATTGCCTTGAATTTCAGCCTGAGTGAGCAGCTCCTCATAAACGTCCCTTTCTCTGTCAGAGTTTTCTGTCTGAGGATGAATTAAAAGTATAATTAAAATCAGCTCAGGTCTGCAAGAAGACAACAGAAATACATTTGTGCCTCCCCCCGACCTGGGCCATAACATAAACCAAGAAAAAAGTATGGGTGTGGCTTAAAATCCAAAGTACCAAAATGCTACTGACTAGAACTCAAAACATGAGGAACTAAAAACATGAGGAACAGATTTGCTTGTTAACCACAGTGCAGGGGGTCCAGTAGAGCTGGGCAAGGCAGGAAGCACTCGATGAACCCTGCCTTGCTTGGTCACGAAGGAGGGGCTATGGCCTGCAGCCAATGTGGTACCTATCTTGGGGACTAAAACCTCTGCTTTATAATAAAAACACAAAGAATATTCTCATTATAGGGTTGCCTTCATTTTGTCATCTGGCCACTTCCCCCAAAATTGAGACATTTCAATCCCTAATTTTAAGGAATGAATCACTTTGTGTGACATCTTAAATGAGATCCTTAGCTTCAGTTTTGTTTTCTTTTGTTGTTGTTGTTGTTGTTTTGTTTCTGTGGTACTGGGGGTTGAACCCAGGGCCTCGAGCTTGCATGCTCTGCAAGTGCTGGGCCACTGTTAGCTTCAGTTTTTTAAAAGTCAGATCATTCAACTAGCTTCCACATATCTATAACAATGGTAAATAAACATTTCACCCCAGAGAAGCTGGGAGGGAGATGGGCCATATTAATATTTGGAGACCATCTTTCAAAAAGGTACTATGTTTTTTTCTCTGTGGTACTGAAGGGTTGAATCCAGGGCTTCATACCTGCTAGGTAAGTGCTCTACCACTGAGCTGCATCCCCAACCCCTTTATTTGTTTTGAATAAAGTCTCTCCAAGTTGCACAAGCTGCTTCTGGCCTCAAATTCACAATCCTCCTGCCTCAGCCTCCTGATCATCACTGGATTACAGGTGTGCGCCATGGTGCCCAACTGGCATCATTAATTTTTAATGGCCACATTCCAAAACTTCATTCACACAAAATTCAAGAAGAAAAACAGAGGTCAAAAAGGAGTCTAGTACCAAAAGACTCCATACTTTTTCATTCTATTAATATAAAATCCTGAAAAAGGTAAAATACGGTGGTAGAAAACAGATTGCTTATTTAGAGTTGGGGTGGGAATGGGAGGAAGGTAGATATTGGCTGCAAAGGGCCACCAGCGAACTCTCTGGGGTCAAAATGACCATATATAATTGCCAAAACTCAAACTGCAAACTTAAAATGGGTATATTCTATTGTATATAAATTATGCCTTAGTAAAACTGAATTTCAAAGTGGAGACATATCAAATAAGAAAAGAATATAAATTAATTCGAAAGAAGAGATATTCCATTTTTACCCTGTTTTTAGCATTTGTCATTTTGTCGTGCTTGGCCTGATAAAGTACATCCTGGTAAGTGGAAGCCAGGGGCTCTTCAAGATTTATAAGCATAGCATTTGGGTTTTTCAAAGCTGCAAAGGTGTCGGCTGGAATTCTACGGTCAATAGCTTCATTGATAGCAATAACGGCAGCATGTACTAAAAAAACAATTCAAATCATAGACCACTGAGATTACAAAGAGTAAAGGATGTACACTACACATAAAAAATGACATTGCAACCCCCTGTATAGAGAAAGGCTCTTCTCAGACAGAGAAATAACAACTGGGCAAGAGGAACAGATCCCTGGGTCCTACGAACTTCGTCTCTTCCTTATGCACAAAGCCAAAGCTCTGCCTGTGACCTGCGGTGCTGCCGTCTCACATGAACATTCATTCATAAGAGAACCTTGCAAGGAACATTCGCTATGGAAAATGCTTACCCTTAATTGAGTAAATACCATAAGGAACAAAGGAAAATAAAAAAAGAAATTCAAAAAAGCACTGAAATGTAGGACTCACCTTCTATACTTTCTAAAAACTTTTAATCAAAATCAATAATCTATTTCCAAGTAATGACAGTGTAGACTATTGTTCTTAGATGCCACTGAGTCAAGTCTGACTCACAATGACCCTACGTACAACAGACAGTGCTTCTCTGCTAGCATAGGGTTTTCAATGGCTAATCATTTCAGAGTGGGCTGCCAGGTTCTTCTCCCTCGTCTGTCTTAGTCTGGAAGCTCAGCTGAAACCTGTCCACCATGGGTGGCCCTGTTGGTATCTGAAATACTGGTGGCATAGCTTTCAGCCTCACGGCAACACGTAAGTCCCCCCAGCAAGACAAGCTGACAG
Source organism: Pedetes capensis (assembly GCA_007922755.1). Taxonomy (NCBI): domain Eukaryota; kingdom Metazoa; phylum Chordata; class Mammalia; order Rodentia; family Pedetidae; genus Pedetes; species Pedetes capensis. Next base: position 44,876 of record VMDO01006100.1, on the reverse strand, counting down.
ACACATGAGGGTATGCACTATAGTAGTGTTTAAAACTACATCTACTGACTTAAACTTGTTACCAATATTTGTAATGTTCAAAATCACCAGCATAGTATTAATTATTGCAAGTGGTAGCAACAATCCCATCTGAACCCCCTAAATTTCTCTTCTTACATGCAGCTTCATCCACTGACAGTTCGTTAGCCAGGATGCCCCCAATCTTGCTGAAGGCAGGCATCTGGATCCCGTACTTCTCTAGTTCAACCTTCATGTTGTTGATTTCTTCTTCTATAGAGAAGAATAAAGACCCAGTCAAGCAATTGAGCACTTTTTCAGAGAAGGAAACAGACTATAAAATGGGATAAAATGACATCTGCTTGTTGTTGTTGTTGTTGTTGTGTGCTGTCAAGTCGGTATCCAACTCATAGCGACCCTCATAGGGTTTTCAATGGCTGACTGTTTCGGTATTGCCTTGGGAGTGGATTGCCAGGTCCTGCTCCCATTTTTGCGGTGCTGGGAATTGAACTCAGGACTTCAGAGACTGCAGGGCAGCACTCTACCAATTGAGCTAAATCCCAGATCTGCTTCTTAGAGTCCTTATAAGGATTTAATGAAATAATACCTGAAAGCACTTAACATAGCACCTGCTATATAACATGCCATCAATAAACATTAACTATTATTACTATTATTAAGTGCAATCAAACATAAGTATGAGAGAGAAAGACCTCTGGGAAATAGTTACTCAAAACTGCTACTTAGGGCATTACCTACAATAAATTAACGAATGGAAGCTTTAAAGGGAGCTCAACAAGTGAGTCACAAATAGTTATTTCTGTCATTATAATCCAAATCACTAGCTGCTATTCAACAATTGCATTTCTAAGGCAAAAAGCTAAATGATAAAGAAAACAATACATAAGATTTGGCCCTTGCCAGCATGGTAGCACATGCTCATAATCCTAGCGAATGGGGAGGCAGAGGCAGGAGGATGGAGAGTTCGAGGTCAGAGGCAGCCTGAGTAACTTTGCAAGATTCTGACTCAAAATAAAATAGAAATAAAATATGAAAATTGGCTGGGGGTTCAGCCCAGTGACAAGAGCACTTAATGTATGTGTGAAGCCCTGGGTTCAACCCTTAAGTACAGGGGGGAAAAAAGGATTTGGCTCTTGCCCCAAGTATAGAGAACAACTTTCCTGGAAGGAAAAATATCATAGATCAAAGGTTTATTACCAATTTTTAAACTTCCAAGCCTACAAATTAATCAGCAATTTGGAGGATTTGAATCTACCTTACCAGCATTGGTAACCAGCATTGCCACTGCTCTTTTCTCCTCAAGCCCCCATCTCATCAAGTCCCTGCCTATAGCAAACACAGGGGTTTGGTTTGGGATGTAGTTTGCCCCTGCCCCCAGGGGTTCATATTAGAGGCTTGGTCCCCACTGGGGGGGTTCTAAGAGGTGCTGGATCTGGTGGAAAGTCCTCAGGTTACTGGAGATCTACTCTCAGAAGGGATTAAGGGTCCCTTAATCCCTTCTGGACCTGGGTCTGGCAGGACCATGGGTCAGTTCTCACAGTGGGTTGTTATAAGCAGAGCAAGCCTGGCCCCATCCAGCTTTCTGGCTCCAGTCTTGCTATGTGGTCTCTCATGCATGGTCTCTCCCATGATGATGACGTTGGCCTTAGATCCTTACCAGAAGCCAAACCAACAGGCTTGCTTCACCTTGGACTTTCAGCCTCCAAAATTCTTTTCTTTACAAAGTTACCAAGCCTCGGGTGTTTTGTTACTGAAACAAAAACGGATGAATACACACACAAACACCCCAAAGAGGCTTAAACTTTAAAATGATTCAATTGTCATCTTTATATCACCTCACTGCCCCCTCTTGCCCTGTGCTTTGCCCACAGTAGGTACCTGCAAGAAAAGGAAAGACTTTATAAAGCTTTCTGCACCATACGTGAGCAAATGTTTGGTGTTAATACTATTAGGTTCAAATGTTTATACATTCATATAAAAGTATGTATAAGAAAAATGACATTCAGTGATCATGCCCACATCATAAGTGAGAGAACAGAGCCTGAAATTCCAATTTTAATGTTCTTTCCACCACACTAGGAAAAGAAAGTTATTTATATTTCTTTAATCTCCCTTGCCAGAGGATTTTTAAAGGCTAGTTCTTAAAAATTGGTACTGCTGACTTTCCAGGCTATTTCCACATAAACCAAACATGCCCTGCCAAGTCTAAGTCCTTACCTGTGAAGTCAACCTTTCCATACAGGTCTTGAATCTGAGGAGCCAGACCTAGTTTGAACAGGTACAAACTAGAAGACACAATATGCAAAAAAGTTAGGCCTCTGAGCTATAGTTAGCTGCTGCTGTTAAAGGTGGATATCAGCATAAAGAACAGGAACATTGTGAACAAAGAGATTCAAATGCCCAGCCACAGTCCCCTTTGCAGTTACAGTATTTTACCACACAAGCATTTTTCAGTCTTACATAACATTGTCCTAATAAGTCACAACATGTAACACAAAGAGTACCAAAGAGGGAAATCAACAGCCATAAACTTAAGGCCCAGTTCTAGCACAAATCTAATGTGCAGTTAGCTGTTAATGTTAATACAATTAATACTAGTGAGGTTTCTTTACCTCTGTTTATTTTCCTATGATCAGTAAGTTTTAGGTAACGAGACATTATAGAAAAGTCTCATCTGAAAGTGATTCAGATGGCAAATCTTAAATCGAATTTTATTACTGATGTGAAACTTTAATCCATGTAATTTAAAAGCTTTAAATAAAGTACATATTGTGTATCTTTACTCTTTAAGGAAATAAAAAAGAAATCTACTAGACTCAAAGCTCCATGAAGCTAGGGACAATAAAATCTCATTCACCAATGCTTACCTAGAGTCCAGCATATACTAACAAAAATAATTATTTCAAGACAAATATCTGTAAGACTGAGTTAAATGGATTCAAAAGCTCAAGCAGATCAGAACCAATAAACTAGAAGAGATTAAAAGGATACTTTACAGACACTGACATTCGCAAGACACCGACAGCCTAACAATAAGGGTGGAAATAAAAAATATATCAACAGCAAACCCTTAAACTTAAACTTAAAGTAGTCTACAGTTTTTGCAAATCTATGAACCTCAGTATCATCTAAAGGCAAACAGGCATCATGCACACTGCATTCACAGAACTGATCAGAACTTAAAATTTATATAACAAATCCAAATGTAGAAACTAAAACATGTTGAGTATTCTGAAAACACATTAAGAGTTTATACATCCCAATAAAAAAGTTTACACATGTACAGCAGCTAATCATTTTCTCAGAGAAATGCAAAATATAAGTCATATATATGTATATGTTTAAGTACTTTTCTTTAGGGTAAAACATAAGACAGAACTATATAAATTTCCTCTCAGATTTTAAGTCTGTGAAAATTTTCCAAAGCAAAATAACTAAAAACTTTCTATGTAGCTAATGTGTTCTCCATTTTTCCACTAACATATCCCACCAATATTCTAAATTAGTAAACATGTTTTTCTCTAGGAATTTCTTCTTTTATTCCTATTTTGAAATAGAAAAGAGGCTGCCACATTTTAAGAACATCTAAAGAGCGTACTTTTACAGCCCTGAGAAGACTTCACTTTTAATGTCTTTTGATGGTAAATTAAAGGTGGAACAGTTATCACTGGCTGATATAAAAATAAAAAGTAGAGGGGCACAGGCATCATCTTTATCTTTTTTAATTATTAGGTAGTTATTACAAGTATTTTAAGGAGACAGTTGTGCTATGAACAGAATCGTAATGGCCACCTATGTCTCTCCCAGAATCAAAAGAATTTAGCTTCAAACTCAAACCTTACCAATCCTAACAATGACCATCATTTTCCAACCTTTGCCTCTGCTCTCCCATGCCAACAGGCTGTCAGAAACTTATAATAGGTCATTCTATAATTGAACTTAGGTTACTTTTTTTCTATTTAAGATGTACTGTGTAGCAATGGGAAGCAGGAAGCTGTGGTGTTAGCCAGTCTAGCTTCCAATTGTATTTGTTGATTATAGAGTAACACAGAAGTTACTAATCTTAAAGATTACTAATAAAAAACTCTTATACACAGCAGTTGATTAGCAAACATAATCCAGTATAGGTATAGTCTCTTACCCAAGTCTTGTTTTTGTTATTGTTTTATTTTTATTTATTTATTTATTTATTTATTTATTTTATTTTTTTTTTGCGGTACTGGGGATTGAACCAGGGCCTCATGCTTGCATGCTTTGAAAGTGCTGGACCACTGAGCTGCACCCTCAGCCCATTTTTTTACTTTTTGAGACAGAGTGTCGCTAAATTATGCAGACTACTTCTGGTCTCGAACTTGTGATCCTCCTGCCTCCACCTCCTGAGTTGTTGGGATTACAGGCATGTGCCACTGCATCTGGCTCCCAAATTATTATTATTTTTTTAATCTTTTCTTTTTGCACTACAGTACCGGGGGTTGAACCCAAGGCCTAGTGCATGCTATCACTGAGCTTCACCCCTAGTCTATTTTTTAAAATTTTTGTTTTGAGACAGGGCCTTGCTAAATTGCATAGGCTGCCTCTGGCTTTGAACTTCCTATCCTCCTGCCTTAGTCTCCCAAATTGCTGGGATTGCAGGCATGCCTTATGGCACCTGGCTCTTATCTAAATTCTTTGAGGCAGGTATGTTCCAGTGTAGAAATTCTCAGGAATCAGAAAGATTCTACAGTGTATATGGTATTATAAAACTGCCCAGATTTGCCCTGGGGCAGCACCCTTTATCAAATACATTACTTTCCTGCAGAGAAACATAAAAATGATCATACTTAGCTGGGTGCGGTGGTGCATGCCTATAATCCCAAGGACTCAGGAAGCAGAGGCAGGAGGACCGCAAATTTGAGACCAGAGGTAGTCTGCATAATTTAGCAAGGCCCTGTTTCAAAAAGTAAAAAAGTGGGCTAGGAGTGCAACTCAGTGGTACAGCATTTGCAAAGCATGCAAGCACAAGGCCCTGGATTCAACCCCCAGTACCACAAAAAAATAAATAAATAAATCATACTTAGTACATTAATATTCTAAATAGCCCCAATTCTTTTTCCTACTTATGTATACAACATGACATATCTATGTATAACATGGCTGGGACAGTTAAGGAAATTATACAACGATGTTCAGCATTTTCCCCTTCCCATATGGCCTTTCTTTTTCTTTCTTTTTTTTTTCTTTTTCCCCACCTGTGGTGTTGGGGGTTGAACCCAGGGCCTCGTGCTTGCATGCTCTGCAAGTGCTAGATCACTGAGCTGCACCCTCAGCCCACTTTTTTCAGATTTTGAGACAAGGTCTCGCTAAATTACACACACTGCCTCTGGTCTCGAACTTGAGATCCTCCTGCATCTGCCTCCTGAGTCGCTGGGATTATAGGGGTGCACCACTACGCCCGGCTCCCCATGTGGACTTTAAAGATGACAGCAGAGGAAATGGAGCAAGAAACGCAAAAGTTATATACCATTACAAGTGACAGTGAAGGGGTTTGGAGACCAGGGAATCCAGGGATCCTGCTCTCTCCATCCCTTCCTCACCAGCCTTTTCCTATGCTGTTTGAATGACAGCCAGAAAACTGAGTGGCCACATAGGAAAGTATATATGCACCTCAACCCCCACATGCACATCAGATGCCAAGAGAGGGTAATGGAATCTTGCTCTCTTGAGCAATTAGTTGTCACTCTGACCCTCTGTTATAACTCGCAGGCTGCATTCCGTAAGATTCGGGTCAAGCTGGGATAGCTAGATTGAAGATGCTGGTCACAATCCCTTTCTTTCACCTGTTCCTGAATCAACACTGCCTTCTCTCCTTGTCGAAAAGCTAGGTTACTGAGCTCTCGGAAAGCAGATTTCTCAGAATTAGTTCCCTAAACACTTTCTTCAGCTTCCTCCAAGGCAAGTCATCTCCACAGAACCTGCAGCCCAGCCCTGCAGGAGCCAGCTCAATTTATTACCTTTCTTCATCTCTCCCTAACAACACAGCTGGCATTCGATCACATGAAACATGGAGCTCCACATGGGCGTGACTAAGCATGTTTCCTCAGGCCCATCAGCATTGCTGCCAGAAATCGACTTCTTAGCAGCTAAGGTCCAGATGTAGGCCTGGGAAAGTGGGTAGGGTCAGAGGCAAGGAAGTCCATAGCTAACTTCTTTAGGGTTTTTATTTCTGACCCTCCAGACTATGATGCCTACGAGGTTCTGCTGCCTAAAATTGTAGCCCTTAAATCTCAAACAACTTCTCTCCTCAAATGGTTCCTCTCTGTAGTACTTACCCACTATTACAGAGTGGAGGCTCACTGATGGGCCTTCTTTACTTTGAGTTTTATGATGAACAGCACAGAATTTTTCCACAGGCAGGCATAGGATTTCAGAATCAGTATCAATTTTATACACAGTTAACTCTGTTTTATAGATGAGGAAACAGAAATCCAGAGAAGCTAAATGACCTGACCAGGTTACATATAAGTACTGCTAAGATGGCATGGAACTAGTATCCATATATCTTGACTCCTAAACCAGCCATCTTTCCACTATCTCATCATACTTTCAAAAGTAATATGCTGGAAGAGAGAGAGAAAAGGTACCCATTTTCCACGAAAAATGTTCTTCAATCTTTACTTCACTTGAGAGCCAGGGTAAAATGTAAGAGACAGAAAAGGAGATTAAGTGGGCATGGCAGTTTTAGGCAAGCAAATCAGTTCTTCTCTTTGAGGGTTCTCTAAACTTGCCTTAATGGAAACATGAAGCAATAGCAGCCTAAGGGACAAAACATTTAGAAGCACAGAACATATGTCTCATTCAGCCTACCTTTCCCAACTATGTCCCAACCTTGGGATGTTAAACCTGCCACACTATTCCAAGGCTTCACCTAACCAATTCTGGCACGTTTTCTTCCAGAAGAAGTCATATCTCCCAGTTTCTCACAAAAGAAAAAGTGTTTGCAGCATCACCCAGTCCTAGACTTTTCTATTTCTGGGCCCCTTCCTGGGCTACCGAGATGGTGTGACCATCTCAGTTTAACTCAGAGCCCCTCTTCAACCTGTCTTACCTTCTCAGCAGACCCCAGTGGAATGGGAATTTTTTCTGACTAGAAAGCTGAGATCTGACTAGGTGCCCATTCCATCCTTGCCTGGAATATATAAAAGTCCAGTGGGTGAGGAAGGGGAGGGGTAGAGGGCCCAGGTGACCCTAGAAGCTTGCTGGTGATGATCGAGGACTCTCTCTGGGGCAGACCCCGCGGGGTGGGGATGTAGTCACCAGGCACCAGGTTCTTGTTTGGTCCCACACTTGGAAGCTGCTTAGTCTTCATCTTGGCTTTGGCCGCATTGTACTCTGAGTCAGAGTACTTCTGCTCTTTCTGGTGCCTCTTCATGAGGAAGTCGGAGCCTCCAGGCTTTTTGTCCTAGGCTTGGACACCTGGCCTTTAGCTCTGCCTCCTCCGCTCTCTCAAGGAGAACACCTTTTTTCTCTTGTGTGCCCTGCTTCCCAGACTCTTCCACAAGGTTCTCTTCTTGTTTCTGGGACATGGCAGGATGGGGACTTTGGAATGTGGGGGCCCCAGAAGTCAACCAGAGAAGGGAAGGGGGCAGGGAAACGACTCCTGTCACTATAAACAGCCTTCACTCTTACCAGGTTTTGCCAAGAAATGAACACATACTGAACCTAAACTCAATTTCACAAATATTAATCTTTTTCTTTTAATTTAGGACAAGAGGTAATAGGTCTATGTAAGACCTAAATCAGTTCTTAGAACAGCAAAACATCAGGGGAAAAGAAAGTGTACACAAATATTCAGAATAACAGAGAGTGGATGTTATCTAAAGTAATTTAGTATAACTGACGTATAATGACTACCTCTGGAACAACGTCAGTCAACATTTTTTTAAAGGGGGGGGATTGCTGATTGGCTAGTAACACAGCTTCCTACTTCCCACTGCTACAAAGGAAGATGAGGCCTCACCCAGTACAGGGAGATAAGGATTCATCTTGAAAGCTGTGTGTCTTATTGTAAAAGAAGAGGCTCTGAGCAATGAGACCCACTTCCTACATACTATCATCAAGTGCTGCCAATTCACTTTTCAGGAAAAGCACCACATGAGGGGAAACAAACCACAAATTCAAAGCCAGAACACACCACGCTGTGTCTACTACTTTCTAAACATAAGAAGTGGAAGAGAAGTGGAAAACAACAGTGGGCTTCCTCCATTTGTTATTTTTGACTCTATCATTAGAAAGGCATAGCTAATTCATCTGTAGCTCAGAGAATTGAAGGCCTAAGACCCAGGTTATATTAGTCACCACAGAACTCACTCAGAAGAACTCTGCCAGCTTAGCTTCTATGCCCGCCAAGTTCAGATAACCACTGTAGGTACTGCCTTCACAAGATTATCAAAAGAGACAGACCTCATCTAACACTATGCCAATCACAATGCTGAGTTAATCTGATTTGGACTCAAACACATACATTTGAAATTGCCACATTCTCAACACCAGAGACCCACATTTCTTAAACACACATATTTTTGCAGTTAGGTATCATCAAGTCGGATACAACTCATCGCAACTCTACATACAACAGAACGAAACGCTACCTCCTGACACTGTGCCATTCCTGGCACTGTGTCAGTGCTTCTTCACTGTTTATAGGGTTTTCAATGGCTGATTGTTTCAGGAGCGGGCTGCCGGGCCCTTCTCCCAAGTTTAAACACAACATGCAGATACTATATAAAAAGAGGAGTCCAAACAAAGAAACCTCATCTTCATGTCCCACTCACTTCTACCATCTGCTGCTTTGGTCGTACACTCAGAAAGCAAATTTGTTGAAATACTATGCTACTATGGTATACTGTGGTAGTACACTGTTAGCACCTACTGCCTTTGTACCTCACCCTCGCCCGGTATGCCATTTTTCCTTCCAATTTAGGGCCCTGTTGATTTTGAGAACTGGGAACCTGAAATTATGTCATTTTCTAAGTCTTTATGAAATTATGAAAAGAATTATAGTTTGTTTCAGTTCCTACTATCATATTTGTGTTGGTATACAAATTATTTAATGCATGAACAAATGTCTTAATAATGGCAAGAACCTACATGACAACATAAGCAACTGTATCCTGAGTAAAATGCACAATTCACAGACACTCGCCCAATAATGAAAGAGTATCCACATTTCTACAATGAAGTAATCTGTTACTATGGTAATGAATAAATGCCTTCTATCTATTCCCAGCACCACAAAAATGGGAGAAGGGCCTGGCAATCCACTCCCAAGGCAATCCCGAAAAACAGTCAGCCATTGAAAACCCTGTGAGGGTCGCTGTGAGTCGGATACCGACTCGACAGCACCTAACAACAACAACAATCTATTCCCTAGCCTGCAGCGGTAGCCCTGTGGCATCCGATCCCGTCAGATCTCAGAAACTAAGCAGGGTCAGGCATGGTTAGTACCTGGATGGGAGACCACCTGGGAACACCAGAAGCTGTAGGCTTGGGAAAAGGACCTGGCAACCCCCTCCCAAAAATCAATCTGCCATTGAAAACCCTATGAACAGTAGAGAAGCACTGACAATAGTGTTTCCCCTGTTGTACAGAGGGTGACTATGAGTCGGATACTGACTCAATGGCACCTAACAACAACAACAACAACAATCTACTCCCTAGAAAAATACGGCTATATCTCACCATTTCATGAAGATGACAGCCTTCTATATCCTATTTGAAAATCCTGAAGCTAACAGAAAAACTTTATTTTTATACCATGAACAAAAAGATATACAATTGAGATATTATTTCTAAGCTGCTTATTTTACCATGAAAGTCTGATTACCTGAGTGCATGGATACAGTAGATACATCTTGGCATGTTCTTTCGATCATAGATATCTGTGGTTTCTGGGTAAAAAATCTAGAGAGAAATAGAAGAAGTAGAGTAAGTTACCCATCTACTCATTTCACTTGATCATTCACCAATCATCAATAATATAAATGGAACTACAAACAGCTAGAAAACATAGCTGGCATTCAGCAAATAACTTCATTAGTGTGAACAGACATTTCATTGTAAGTATTGGGAGAAATAAAATGCTATGATACAGAATGAAAAGCACTATTTGGAAAATTCCTATTTGGTTAACGCTGGACTTCATTTGGTCTACGAAGGTGATTTACTTATTTCAGACCTAGACACTGGCAAAGGAAACCCAAGTTCTTGTTCAGTTTAGATCAATGGCAAGTATACGAGGATTAAAAGATCACAATCTTTCTAGTAACCATCTACGACATCTACATTAGTAACAACAAACACTCCAGGCTTTAGTTCAGGGGTGTCCAACTATTTGGCTTCTCTGGGCCACATCAAGTAAAGAGAAATTACCTTTGTCTGCACATAAATTATATAATATAGTTAGAGTATACAGATAATAAGGGAGTCATGAAGAAAATAAATATGAAAAAACACATGTTGCTGCTGGGCACAGTGGTGCATACCTGTAATCAGAGTGGCTTGGGAGGCTGAGGCAGGAGGATCATGAGTTCAAGGTCAGAGGCAGCCTGTATAATTTAGCAAGACTCTGTCTTAAATTTTTTTTTTTTTTTTTTTTTTTGCAGTACTGGGGGTTGAACCCAGGGCCTCACGCCTGCATTCTCTGCAAGTGCTGGACCACTGAGCTGCACCCCCAGACCAATTTTTACTTTTAAAGACAGGGTCTCGCTAAGTTACAAAGACTACCTCTGGTCTCGAACTTGGGAACCTCCCGCCTCCGCCTCCCCAGCCGCTGGGATTACAGGCGTGCGACACCATGCCCAGCTGTCTTAAAATATTAAAAAACGGGCCAGAGGTGCAGCCCAGTGAAGAGCACTGGCAAAGTAAGTGCAAGGACTTGGGCTCAATCTCCAAGTATTGCAAAAAACAAACAAATAAATCATGATGGTGAAAGATTTTGCAGGGCCACATTACTAGCTGTCCTGGGACACAGGCTGGACAAGCCTACTTTAGTTTGGGCAAACTACTACAGTTAGACATGGGAAAAGTATGAAATATTAAACATAAAATATGCCATAATGTTTGGGGAAGTAGGAAAATACGCAAAAGCAGCAGCCAGAACAGAGGATGTATGTGGGAATGTGGGAGGTAGGGACTTTTCCTTGGTAGCACTTACCACAATCAAGCAGTTACTTGAGTTTATCTGTACGTCTGCTTCAACATACCATGAGCCACATGAGGCCAGGAGACTACATCTGTGTTATTCACCACTATATCTTCTTTAATGCCAAGCTCAGAATCAGGGTTATGCAAGGAGCTCTATATTTGACAGGCTCATGAATAAGTGAGGACAGCAACACACTAGGTTTAAACTGGGAATCGCTTTGAATTTCAAGACTGTCTCACAATGATGTGACCACTATACAACTCAATCTGAGATTTAGAGAAATAATGGGAAACAGTGAGTAGGAAAGTAACACGCTGAATAATAAGTTGGTTAGAAGAATTTGGAAAGCAACAAAGACCTACACTAAGATAGATTTTCAAGTACTAAAATAAGGAGTAAATCACAAGACAGACCAAAAGATCTTCCTACAAAGAGAAACAGCAAGAATAAAGCGGGAAGAATTGTGTGTTTTGAGATGGTAAAGAGATACAGTCTATTACTTTCTAGAAAGTTGGATAGGTAGGATGGAATCAGATTATTATGAGCACCTTAAAAGTCAGACAAGTTTGAACTTGGTAAGTAGGACATAAAGAAGTAGCCTAGCCTTGGAACAAAGTATAAAAGCAGAGCCTCAGGAAGATCTCACTGGAGACAGGTCATAGGACCGACTGAATAATGAAGATACTGGAGCTAGAGAGACAGGCTGGGAGGCTGTGTAACAGTGGATGAATAAAAGAGGCATTTCAAGTAAATAAAAGGGTTGGAGAATGACTAGATTAGGAATCCAAGATATCTCCAAGATTTTGAGCCTAGGTGACTAACAATAGTGACATGGTACAATTTATTATAAAGAAGGGGAAGTTAACTTGTGGAAAAGGTAGGTTTTGTTCCAGATATGAAAAATTCTAGGTGACAGAAAGCTATCTAGGAGAAATATTCAGCAACCAGTTGAAGGTTCTGTGTTTTGTCTTACAGTGAAGAATTTTCAGAATAAGTAAAATCACAAGAATGGGAGAAAATAACTAAAATAAGGACTGTAACTGAAGAAATGACAATCAATAGGATACGTAAGGTAGAACAGGTAAAGAGGAGACTATTTGGGCATATTAAAAACAACTTAAAAACTCAAAATAAGAAAATATTTCAGGGAGAAGGTAGCCACCAGCACCAATTAGAAGAGAGAGTCAAGGTGGGCACCATGGTGCATCTGTAATCCCAGTGACTCAGGAGGGTAAGCTTGCAGGCATAGCACCTTGGCATCTGATCTCATCTGATCTCAGAAGCTAAGCAGCGTGGGCCTGATTAATCTTTGGATGGGGGACTATCTGGGAATACCAGGTGCTGCAGGCTAAGGAAAAGGACTTGGCAACCCACGCCCAAAACAATTCGCCTTTGAAAGCCCTATGAATAGCAGAGAAATACTGACAATAGTGCCAGGCATGGCAGTGTTGGGAAGTATTTTGTCTGTTATACATGAGTGGGACCTGATTTGACAGCACCTAACAACAACAATAACAACAGGTGGGTGAGGCAGGAAGATTGTGCGGTCAAGGCCAAAGGGAACCTGTGCAAATTAGCAAGGTCCTGTCTCAAAAAAAAAAAAAGGAGTGAACATGCAGCTCATTGGTGGAACACTTGCCTAGAATGTGTGAGATCCTGGGTTCAAGCTTCCAAGACCAAACAAAAACAAACACACAAAACAAAAACAAGTGCCAGAAAGAATGTTGTTGTTGTTGTTGTTAGGTGCCGTCGAGTCGGTATCCGACTTATAGCGACCCTCATAGGGTTTTCAATGGCTGAGTGCTTCGGGATTGCCTTGGGAGTGGATTGCCAGGCCCTTCTCCCATTTTTGTGGTGCTGGGAACTGAACTCGGGGCCTCAGAGACTGCAGCGCAGCGCTCTACCCACTGAGCTAAATCCCAGCCCTCCAGAAAGGATAGGAACCAAATATTATTGCATTAAGTTTCTACAGTTGGCCTGAATGTCACCATACAAGATTATATATATGTATATATATACACACATATATACATATATGTATACACACACACATATACACACACATATGTGTATATATATGTATTATCAATTATATAGCATACATTATAAGTGATGAGACATTTCTAGGATAAATATCATTAGTTCATATTACTCAGAATGCACATTTCCAGGCTAAGAGTCATAATTACTATGTTGTCCCTGAAAGCCTTTAGAGAATTCTGTTCGTTGTCACTGTGGCCCAGGACAATATATTACTATTAAGTAAATGAAGGAAGGTAATAAAATTGTATCATTAAAAAGGCACTTCATCCCAGACGTGGCGGTGCATGCCTCCATCTCAGCAATCAGAAGGCAGAGCAGGAAGCTGGCAAGTTCAAGGCCAGCCTGGGCTGAAGAGCAAGACTCTCAAAAACAAACAGCTGGAGGGCTCAGTGATAGAGTGCTTCCTTACCATGTACAAGGCCTTGGGTTTGATCCCCAGCACTGGGGGCGGGGGAAATAAGGCATTTTGAAGTAAAAATACTACTAGCAATAGCAAATATTAACAAAGCTCTCGGTACCATTCCAAAGAAGTTAAATTGTCGTTGCCCACAGGCAATACTAGTATATCAAAATAGGAACAGGAAGTTACAGGTGCACAAAAAGGCCAAGAAGCTATACGAACTGGCCATATTACATTTCCTGACATTTGTGGGGCTTAATTTTCAAACACACCAGTAGTAAGGAAGAGAACTTCACGACTTTGAAAAGATAAGGACAAAAACTACTCTTCTGGAAAAACTCAGCTCTGGATTTAACTCGGTTCATTAGCTTTGTAAAAATGAGCTCAGCACTACACTAAATATCAAATATTCATTTCCATGTGGTTTTAGCAACTTTCTCATACTCTACACCTCACTTCTGTTGTTCTTTCTTTTTTTGTGTGTGTGGTACTGGAGGTTGAACCCAGGGCCTCGTGCTTGCATGATCTGCAGGTGCTAGACCACTGAGCTGCATCCCCAACCCATTTTTTTTTTTTACTTTTTTACTTTTTTGCTAAATTACCCAGACTGCCTCTGGTCTCGAACTTGCGATCCCCCTGCCTCCACCTCCTGAGCCGCTGGGATTACAGGTGTGCACCACCGTGCTGGCCTTCTTATTCTTTCTTTAGTTACAAATATTTGGACTTCACAGGAAAGTATAAAGGAAATAAAAGCCACTCACTTAATCCCATCACACAGTAATGAAAAACCTATCACCTTATAGATTTTTCCTAAGAATATCCACCTTATTTTTACACACAAAAAGTAATTGATCTTAGCCAGACATAAAGTCTTAAACAGGTTTCCCTCCTCCCACCTAATACATCAAAAACAAATTTTAATGGCCTAGTATTTGTCTTTTTTTTTTTTTTTTTGCAATACTAGGGGGTTGAACCCATGGCATGCTTTTGCAAACGTTCTACCACTGGGCTGCACCATCAGACCATTTTTTACTTTTTATCTTGAGTCAGGGTCTCACTGAGTTATGCAGGCTGATTTGTCTGGCTTTCACACAAATAATATTAATTAAGAAACATGTAGCTTACTATCAGTATTTTCCATCATAAACAATGATGGCAAATCCTCATATGTACAGCTGTTTGTGCTTTAGTGATTATTTGGAGGGGAGAGGAATTCATAGAAATAGAGTTTGTAGGTCAAAGACTAACTTAAGAAAAAAGAAAATAAAGATAACCAAGCTGCTAAGAGTGGCAATACAATATGGCCTTCATGGATAGCTATCAGGTACCTATAGGTGACAATTTCAAGAGGGCAGCACTAAATGAACTCATGGGCAAAGCACTCACAGAATGTGCACTGCCTTTCAAAACTACAGCCAGCACCAAATACTGAGATAGGAAGTAAGTGCCAGCATACTACCTCCACATCTTAAAATACACAGTGACCTTAACACTTCCTACAGATTTGGTTACACTGAAGCTGGAAGATGACATTTCTACAATATTTCCTTGTATTTCCTAAAGTCAAATTTTTGACATAACAATTTTGTGAATAGATAAAACCTCCTAATTATGCAGTTTAAATAGTGAATCTCAGCTGGGTGGGGTGGCATATGCCTGCAATCCCAGTAACTCAGGAGGTGGAGGCAGAAGATTGCAAGTTTGAGGCCAGAGTCCACTTAGTGAGATCCTGTCTCAAGATAAAAATTAAAAAGCTGCTGGGGGTGCAGCTCAGTGGTAGAGTGCTTGCAAAGTATGTGCAAGGTCCTAGGTTCAGTTCCCCAGTACTGCACAAATGAATGAATGAATGAATGAATGTGAATCTCATAATATGTGATTTTTATCTAAGAAAAAATACTTTAATATAAATCTACAATGGACATACTCAAAGTAAATATCATTACAGAGAATTTCTCTAGGGTGAGGTGAAACAGATAGGTACAAGAAATGGGGCGGGGGGCGGGGAGGAGAACAAAACTATCTCCTAAACCAAACCAAAGAGATCCTTTAATATTTTAATAGAAAACAAAGGAGCCAGAAGTGGTGGTACATGCCTATAATCTACCTCCAGCCCTCAGAGGCAGAGGCAAGAGGATTTTGAGTTCAGAGCCCACCTGGGCAACATATTCTGTCCCCAAAAAATAAAAACAAAAAAATAAAGGTTATGAAAATAATTTTGCAGGTAGAAAGAAAACTGTTATGCTAAAATAGTCAGAACTCAGCCAGAACTCTGAATATCAGGTAGGTTACCTTAGGCAATCCAATCTCGTCCATTGCATTCAACCACTGAATCACATTATCGGTGTGTCTGAAGTGCAGGCCAGTTGCCTAGAAGAAATAAAAGAGCATTAGGCACCGGTGGCAAATACGAAATAAAGCTATCAGTGTAAAAGTTTCCTTGTAAGGCTTTATAGCGTCCCCTTAAAGGACATTATGCTCACATTCCAATACCAAGAAGCCAAACACCTCAGCTCCTCTCCCTCAGAAACCACCTGAGAGCCTTCCTGGGTCCCATGCTTGACAGAACCTGGTCTTTGGAGTTACATTAACCTGAATCCAATTGTTGCCTTGGCCATCTACTGGTGACACTGGGCACTTCCATCCTTTTAGTCTTAGTTTCCCCATTTGTAACCCCTGCCATATAAGTCTGGTGTAAAGACTATTTTGAGATTGTTGTTGTTGTTAGGTGCCATGGAGTCGGTATCCGACTCATAGCGACCCTACATCCAACAGGCAAAACACTATTGTCAGTGCTTCTCTGATGTTCATGGGGTTGGTTTTCAATGGCAGATTGTTTTTTTGGGAGTGGGTTGCCAGGTCCTTTTCCCAAGCCTACAGCCCCTGGTGCTCCCACGTGGTCTCCCATCCAAGTACTAACCAGGCCCGACCCTGCTTAGCTTCCGAGATCTAATGGGATCGGATGCCACAGGGTGTACACATAAAGCATAGCATGGTATCTGGACAGACAGGCGAGGTTCACAAAACGACAGATATTATAAAATATATCAACCAGGGCTTTCCCACCACACTTAGAAATAACTTCTGTAAAGCCCTGGGTCAGCCCTGCTTTGTTTTGACTTGTTTAAGGTGTTAAGAATCATGTTTTCTTCTAAATGTCCACATAAAATGTAAAGCCTTTTTTCCACCCTGTGTGCTTTAGCTCAAAATAACTTTCGGCCTCCGGCTGGACTGAAAAATAGGTACATGGTGTGTTTGTTTCAAAAAATACAGGCTTTAAAATGCCTGGCAGAATAGAGGAGATAGTGCAAAGGCTTGCACACAATAATAAGAGAAATTTAGCTGTCTGTATTTCTGGTAGAATTTTTGTTGTTGTTGGGGGGAGGTGCTGGGCCTTACCCAGTGGCTCAGAGGTGGGAGGATCATAAGTTCAAGACCAGAGGCAGTCTGTGTAACTTAGCGAGACCCTATCTCAAAAAAGTTTAAAAAATGGGCTGGGGGCACAGCTCAGTGGTCCAGAACTTACAAAGCATGCGAGGCCCTGGGTTCAACCCCCAGTACCACAAAAATAAAAAACTTTCAGCCGAGTTCGGACAATAGGCCGCCCTGCCATATGCTCTGGGTTATACCATCCTCCACCACCTTTTATACTCATCTTTTTCAAGTAAGCGCTCATAGGTCGATTCTCCCTAGACATCTAGGTTTGGTCCTTGTCAACATCTCAACTTAGTTAAATAGTCTTCCTTATTAGGGCCTGAGTGACAGGAATCAAAGCCTTTCACTTATCTCAATGTTCTATAACCGAGTCACTTTTCCATTTTCCACTGAACTCCAGCATTGCAAGATGATGCATTTTCCTAAAGCAGTTATAGCAACTTGCCAACAGATCACAGGACTTGGGTAAAATTAGATTTAAAATAGTAATTCCCCTAGTTACTTCCTCTACTTTCTAAGAATGAAAAAATTCATCAAGGACTATGAAAACTTCTAGATACACACCATTGTCATAGAATTCTATGGGGGCAGAGCTGCAGCACGATGGCACAGCACTTGCCTAGCAGGTAAGGCCCGGCACCTCCCCCCAACAACAACAAAAATTCTACCAGAAATACAGACAGCTAAATTTCTCTTATTATTGTGTGCAAGCCTTTGCACTATCTCCTCTATTCTGCCAGGCATTTTAAAGCCTGTACTTTTTTGAAACAAACACACTGTGTACCTATTTTTCAGTAGCTTTCTCGCAGGGAATAAAGTATGCTAACTTTCCCTTTCAAGTTCACAGAAATCTAAGCACCAAGCAAGGACGAACTCACCTTGTATCTGGTCTGCTCTCGATCATAGATTTTTTTCAGGGACACCACTTTGGGAGAAAAGAAGTTTCCTAGTTTGGCAAGGTAGACTCCATTCCTAAGCCCCTCCTCCAATTCGGTGGTGGGTGGCAGATCCTCCCCTAGGCACGCTTCCATCCACCTGCACAAAAAGGAGACAGGATGTGAAAACACAGAAAAAAGGTCAGAACTCTTCCTTAGAGATGGTAAGCTTAATTTCCATCCTCCTTGTTGTTGTTGTTAGGTGCCACTGAGTCAGCATCTGACTCATAGCGACCCTCAGAGGGTTTTCAATGGCTGTTTCAGGATTGCCTTGGGAGTGGATTGCCAGGTCCTTCTCCCATTTTTGCAGTGCTGGGAATTGAACTTGGGACCTCAGAGACTGCAGCACAGCGGTCTATCAACTGAGCTAAATCCTGGCCCTTCCGTCCTCCCTGGAGATGTTTAAAATGAGACAGCAACACTCTATGATGATCCATTTCCAATATAGCCAATCCCAGCAGGCTGAGTTCTGTGAGGCAGGGAACTGAGGAAAATGGTGTGAGGCATGAATGTCACCTTCTCTACCCGACTTTCCTCTGCCTCAGCAACAGAGCCACCAGGCTCCCCACATGCCAACGGTCCCATGAACCCCAGACTCTCCCCAGGTCCTTAAGCTACTCCTTAAGAAGTCCTAACAAAATCCATTTGTAACTGAACCCACCATTTCAACTGTTCAGAAGCTTACATTTGCTGTTGACATTCTTTTCTAGTTTCAGAACTGAGAATCTATGGTGGATTTCTAGGTTCAGGTTTTAAGGTTGTTTTAGGATTATCAAAACAGAGCCAGCTAAAGTACTGAAAAGAAACTCAGTGAAAGCAATAAATAATGCACTTTTTCTTTTCTCTTTTTATTTTGGTGGGATAGTGAATTCTTGTTTGTTTGTTTTGTTTTGTTTCAGTACTAGGGTACTGAACACAGGGCACTCCACCACTGAGCTGCACCCCAAACCCTTTTTAATTTTTTGTTTTGAGACAGGATCTCACTAAATTGTGCAGGCTGACTCTGGCCTTGAATTTGCCATCCTCATGCCGCAGCCTCCCAAGTTGCAGCTGTGAGTCACTGCATCCAGCTGGGATAGTGAATTCTTAAGTGTTTTTCCAGAGGCAAGGAAGAGATTATTAAAAACAAAATAAAACAAAACAAAACAAAACTATTTTTTCCCATTGAATACATTTCATAAGATTTCAAGGAAACATAAGAAAATGAAGTAGAGTTTACTTACATATATTTTCTAACAACAGAAATGTAGATAACTAAAATTCCTTTACAGCAATGGTTTTTAACTATTTTTTGAGCAATAGAATCTTTTGAATATCTGAGAAAAATTACAGATTATCCCCTAGTAAAATGTTCATATACTTAAATTTTACATATAATTTCAGAGATTTCATTGACTTTACGAATGTCTAATTTAAAATTATTCTACTCAAATTGCACAATGCTGATACTATCCTTACATTCTTCACTGTACTAGAAAAAAAATTTTTCCCAAACATTAGATGTTACTTGATCTGTTTGACCAAAGTAATAAATCTTTGAAAAGCCAAATGAAAGAAAAGTTCAGGATACACCAGGCTAAAGTAAAAACTAGATTTACTGCCACATGAAAATGAAACACTTATCATGTTTATCAATGCATATAAAAATTTTTATTTATTATTTATTTTTTAGAGGCAGGGCCTCTAATATTATTTATATTTTATATTTATATTATTATTTATATTATTTATATTTATATTTTAAAGAGGCAGGGCCTGTGTTGCCCAGACTGGCCAAAACTCCTAGACTCAAATGATCCTCCAGTCTCAGCCTCCCAAGTAGCTAGCACGTGCTGCCATGGCACTCACAGAGGTTTAACTTAAAAGACAAATAAACTGGAGGAAAACTTGGCATGGGGGTACGTACCTGTAATCCCAGCACTCAAGAGTAGAGGCTGGGGGATATATGGGTGTGGGAGGGAATTGAAGAAACAAAGCTAGGCACACCCCTGTCATCCCAGCACTCGAGAGGTTGAGGCAGGAGGATTGATGTGTGTTTGAGGCCAGCCTGGCTACATAGCAAGTTCTAGGCAAGCCCAGCTGCACAGAGAGATCCTGTCTCAAAAAATAAATAAATAAATAAAAACAAAACAAAAACAAACAAAAACAACAAAAAGGAATCATCTGAATATCTCACACACGCACCTCTCCACAAAAATTTATAACAAAAACATTAATATACCAATAGACATATAGGTCAAATAATACATATAGGTAAATGTATTTATGATTTTAGTTATATGTTTTACGTATGCTTCGTGTTAATAAAATTGCTAGAGTATGAAGTTACCATTCTTTTATAAATTGTAGCTTTTATAATTCAGAATAAAGTTTCTTGTATAAATTCTACCTTTTCAAATTGAGAATATTGTTCAGAATCTATTGAAAAAAACAATAAGGAAAAGCAACAATATCCCTGTTTTTCTCAAATTCTATTGAACAATTACTCAATTTCATTTTCTAATCTGTTCTATCTTTAAAGCAGCTTGCATACTATCTGATACATGTTGTTGTTGTTAGGTGCCATTGAGTCCTGTCCAACTCCTAGCGACCCTCATAGGGTTTTCAATGGCTGATTGTTTCGGGATTGCCTTGGGAGTGGATTGCCACGTCCTTCTCCCATATCTGACACATAGTAGGTAATTAAATAAAAGCTGGATCGATATATGGATGGACCAGAGAATTTTCTGGTTGTTTCCTATACTCAATGATAATACGCATCTCTTCGGGCTTTTTGTTCTGGTAAAATTACTAGGTCAGAAAGAGGGTAAAGAGAAATAAGTGAGTATTCCAGAAGAGCTGCCATAGTGACTAAATTAGATACCAATTTTCAATAGTTACAAAATCCAAGAGCCCAAAAACCAGAATGGCAACAACACAGAAAAGAATGGCAGTTGCTGGTATGGAAAACAGTTGCAGCCCAAAGACACACACCACATAATTTTCTTTCCAATATTTTATGGCTAAAAAGGATACAAATAAAGTCATTCTAACAAACAAGTGCTGGCAACCCAGCTCTCCCAAGACGATCTAACTTGTTTCCTCATTAACACAGACAAATCTAACTACAGCCTAAACTAAACCCAGAGCCTGTGCATGCTAGGCAAGTGCTCCACCACTGAGCTGCATCCCAGCCCCTTCTTTAAAAATTATTTTTTATTATTATTATTTTGAGATACTGAGGGGCTAAACCCAGGACCTTAAGCATACTATGCAAGTGCTCTACTATGGAGCTGCACACCTACCCTGCTTTTCAAGTTTATTTTGAGATAGTCTCGCTGAGTTATGCAGGCTGCCTCTGGCTCCAAACTTGCTATCTTCCTGCCTCTGCCTCCCAAACTGCTGGGATTACAGGTGTCCAAAGCTGCATGCTGCTTATTTTTGTTTTTAAGTATAATACATAGCCATTAAAGAAATATATTAAACATTTCTCAAGATCTTACAACTATTTCCCGTGTTATTATATAGTTTCTGAAGACTTTAAAGTTATATAAAAAATTTCACCAAGTCACCTTTGCTGGTCATTTATGTCATTTATAAATGTTTTCAACCATTAATTAATACTCCAGGGAAAACCTTCAGGTATAATGTTGTTCTACATTGGAAAGGCCCTCAGAAGCATAAGCCAGCTAGGGATGTGCTTCATTTGTAGAGAACACACTCAGAGTGAGCAGGCTCTGGGTTCAAGCCTTAGTACCACAAGGATTTTTTTTTTTTAATTAAATACATATATAAACATTTTAAAGTGGGGTTTTTTTTGGTTTGTTTTATTTTGTTTCATTTTGGTAGTACTTGGGGGTTGAACCCAGGGCCTCGGACATACCTTGCAAATGCTCTATCATTGGGAGGTACCACAAGGCCATTTATTTTATATTTTTATTGAGTCAGGGTCTTGCTCAGTTACACAGGCCGCTACTGGCCTCAAACCTGAGACCCTCCTGCCTCCGCCTCCTGAGTTGCTGGGAATACAGGCATGAGCCACCACACCCGGTTACAAGTTATGAGCCACCACACCCGGTTACAAGTTATTTTTTTTTTTAATTCCCAAAAATCCTGCTCCAAAGTTGTAGCTCATTTGCACAAAACTCCTCATTTACAAATTAAGGATGAGGCTTGTCCACGGTCACTGCTAGCTAAATGGAAAAGCAAGACTGAGGCCGAGTTTGGAATTCTCCTCTATATCTCTGTTGCTCTCATGACGCTGCTCCAGATCCCTAAGGAGCCTGAGCTCCACAGGGTTGCCCAAACAGGGCAAAGTTTCAGACAGCTCATGTAGGAAACAAGGCTGGCATTGTTCCATGTTCTGTCTACTTACTGAGGTTTTAGACGTTTTAGCTTAACTGTAAATATACCAGTGATCCTCTACTCAGACATAAAACATTGCTATAAACTGGGGGCAGTGGCACACACCTGTAATCCCAGTGATTTGGGAGGCAGAAGCAGGATGATCACAAGTTTGAAACACTGTTTCAAAATTAAAAACAAAAAATGGGCTGGAGATGCAGCTCCATGGTAGAGTATTTGCAAAAGCATGCATGAGGTACTGGATTCAACATCCCAGTACTGGGGGAAAAAGAAAGAAAGAAAGAAAGGAAGGAAAAGAAAAGAAAAGAAAAGAAAAGAAAACTAAAACCACTTAAGCATCTATTTTTATAAATACATTTAAAAGTAAATTTCTGTACAAAAAAAAAATCATTGGCCACACAACTTTTTCCCAATTCTCATATTTAACTGTCCTAGACTCTTGAGGTTAGCAGGCTCATGAAAGGATATTCTAGTCTACCTTAATACCGGCCTTCCCACACTCTCCATTTTGATGCTGGAGGTGTTCCCAAAACATCTCAGCCAAATCATGAAGCAGGCTGAGCCTAAAACACTCAACGTCATGAAAGCAAACATTCAGAATAAGCCTCTTCGTTTCTGGACTCCTGTAGGCAGAAAGGTTTTAAATCAGCACCAGACGTCCATTGGCACCTAACCTGTCCTCTGGAGTAAGAAAACACAAGGAATAAAAGTGCCATGTGACTAGCACTAGCCACAAACTTAGAAAGACTTAGATTTATGCCTAGTGTGGTGGCACACGCCTGTAATCCCAGTTTGGGAGGCTGAGACAGGAAGATCACAGGTTCGTGGCCAGAAGCAGTCTATGCAATTTAGCAAGATCCAGCCTCAAAATACAAATTTTAGAAAAGGGACAGAGGATGCAAGTCAGTGATAGATCACTTGCCCAGCACAAGGCCCTGAGTTCAATCCTCAGGAACACACACACACACACACACCCCACACACACAGTCTCTCTCTCTCTCCCCTCCCCACCACCAATACAGAGTTGCTAAATCATACATCTGTACAATTCCACATTAAAACTATTATTTGCACTCATCTCTACAGTTCTTCAACTAAACAAAACAAAACCACAAACAAAACACACATATGAAACAACAAAAAACAGGGCAGGGAGTATGGCTCAGTGATCAGCACTTGCCTAGTATGCACAGGCCCTGGTTCAACCTCCAGCACTGGGGGGAGGGGAGGAGGGAAGAGGAGGCGAGGAGGAAGGAAAGAAAGGCACTTTGGCAATGATGTGGGGGCCTTTTAAATTTTATTAATAAACAAGTACAAACATCAAAATAAATAAGTAACTTCAAAAAAATGTTTAGGTAAAAAAAAAAGTTTGGAGAATATCATAGCAAGTGGTGACACAAGAACACTTGATATGTCACCAGGACTCTCAGCCATGGCCACAAACAAGAGCCTGGTGACAAAACTCACAGTTCTAAAGCAAGTACAGAGTAGAGTTCTTCTTTTCTCTCCCAAGGGCTATAAACATTCAACATTTTCCTCCTCCTCAAGTTTAACCCAGAATTACTTTAGCAAATCTAACTCAAAGGTAACTTTAAAAAATAAAAACAGTGATATCAGAACTGAAACAAATACTAAACAGGAAAATAGCAACATTTAAATAGCGCGGTTTTTTTTTTTTAATTTACGTACTTGGAGGGATGAACCCAGGGCCTCACGCATGCTTTTTCCAAGCGCTCTACCACTAAACTGCAATCCCAGGCCATTTTTTTACTTTTCATTTTTGAGACAGGGTCTCGCTATGTTACACAGGCTGCCTCTGGTCTTGAACTTGCGATCTTCCTGCCTCAGACTCCCAAGTCACTGGGATTCCAGGCATACATCCTTGTGGCTGGCTTAAATGGCTCATTTGCTTTGTAAATAAAAGTAAAAAAAAAATCTCTAACACCATGTGGCAGATGTGAAGCTGCATATATGCATTATCTCACTTGCTTTTTGCATCAACTTCATGAAGTAAGTAGTAGTATACTGTTTTTATTTTACAGATAAGAAAACTGGGTTCCAAAAAGTAAAGTAACTGGAGATTACCCAACTAGTAAACTCACCCTCAAACCCAAGTTGGTGTGATCCAAAGTCCACATTCTTAATTGCACTACCGAATAATCACTAACAAAAGCTCAGGTTCCCTAGCTGGGCCTCCTGAAGCACCCCACAGCCCAGTGTATGACCTCAATAACAACCCTCACTACACCAAGCACCAGGAGAGGAGCCTATGAAGTATCAGCCCTTGGTGAAGTGGACATAGTAAGCATGAAAAATGAGTGCTTATATGAAAGTCACTCTTTAATACAATCATATAAGAATTCTTATAAATCATTCTTTTTGTGTTTGTTTTGGATTTTGGTTTTTTGAGACAAGATCTTGCTATGCAGCCCTGGCTGGCCTCAAACTCAAAAGCCTCCTGCCTCAGCCTCCTAGCCCTGAAATTATAAGTATGAGCTGCCCTGGCCAGTACATAAAGTTAGCTTTTGACCTGGCACTTACAATTAACAGGAATATGAAATGGATTCAAGATTTAAACATCGATCTGTGTGTGTGTACGTGTGTACAAATAGACGTATCATCTTCAAATGGAAAAGGAATTTAGAAACAAGACTACAGAGGCAAAAAATCAGAAAGGAAAAGATAAATTGGCTACATAAAAAGTACTTAAATTTCTGTGAGGCAATTTTTTAAAAACTAAAACCTTAAAAGGAAAGAAGCTGGAGGGAAAAGTTGCAACATATAACAGACAGCTTATTAGCTCCTACAATATTAACATATGTATATTTTTAAATACTTGAAATAAATAAAATGACAAATATTTCCCTAGAAAAATGGGCTAGAAACACAAATAGGCAACTCATATAAGAAGCACAAATGCCAAGTAATTATATGCAAACTCCTCAAGTTTACTACTAATGAAAGTAGTACAAATTAAAGTAACAAGGTTACTATTTTTAGCTATCAGACTGTCAAAGATTTTTTTAAAATAAAAAAGAACTTATTATCCAGTAGTGTGTGAGAAAATCCCACATTCTGACACACAATTCTAGAAGAAAAATCTGTCACTATGTGCCATCTGTAGCAAACTTACAGAGACTTCTATAAAAGGAAAAAGAAACATTTTTATTTTTAAGAAATGATTTGGTGACTTGCATGGGTGACTAAGTGAACGATGATGCCATTAAGCAAGACTGTGGACACTAACAGAATCCAAAGAGGATGATAAACTCATGTCTGAAACATGTTTAGCTTGAAATGTCAATAGGACATCCAGGTGGTGACCTCTTGCAGACACTTGGAAACACCAGTGTGAAACTCAGGAGGGAAAGAGAGGTTTGAAAAACAACATCATTTTCAGATCTGAGAGGGGATGAGCTCTCCAGAGAAACAAGTTGTGAAGATGAAACACTTCGCTTCAGAACCAAGGAACTTGTAGTAGGTGAAAGAAAAACAGTCCCTTTGGTAAAACGACAATCAGAGGGTGTCACATGAGAGCAATCAAAGAAAGAAAAAATTTCAGGCATCTGGAAGGCTTTAGATACTTTAAAAAGTTGGGTGGCAGAAAGAAAAAGATGTGCCAAATAAGGAAGAAGGTCTTCTGTGATCTCCATAAAGGGAGTCTCAGTGGAGTCGGGAAGTAACTAGAAAAATAACTAGAAGTAGCTGGGTGAGGTGGCGCACGCCTGTAATCCCAGCAGCTTGGGAGGCGGAGGCAGGAGGATCGCAAGTTCGAGACCAGAAGCAGTCTGCGTAACTTAGTGAGACCCTGTCTCAAAAAGTAAAAAATGGGCTGAGGGTATAGCTTAGTGGTCCAGCACTTGCAGAGCATGCAAGTGCAAGGCCCTGGGTTCAACCCCCCAGTACCAAAAAAAAAAAAAAAAAAAACTAGAAGTGGGAAAGAGGAGGCAACACATGGTTTGCAAGTTTAAGCAAAGAAGAGGAGTTCTCCAAAGGCCAGCTGCAGTAGAAACACTGCCAAGAGGCAGATTTTCACAAAAACCCTCAGAGGAGACTAAACACTGGAGGCTGAACCCTCAAATACTACAAAAAAAAGGAAAGACCAACGATCCAGGATAAGGAAGGAATTCCTCGGAATCAGCAAAGACGGCCCACAAGCAACTGAAAGATGGACACACTTCGTCTAAGACATTCTACAGGAGTCTACCCTTCACCTTGTATTGAGACTTCCTACGGGGTGGGGCTACAAAAAGGAAAAAAATCTTAAACCATACCCCAGGAGAATAAGCATAAGTAAGAGATAGAAGGTGGGAAACCCCAAAAGGAGATGAGAATAGCAAAAATCAATCATCTCCCTCGGAATTGCCCTTCAGATCAATGCTGCTGGATGCTGTGATGGTGAATTACTTTGGCAAGTGTTGTCTGACTTACTACTTCAACTAGCCAGAAGACCTGTCATTGTGCATGAGTTAATAAAAGATTTGTTGTTGTCATTAGGTGCCATCAAGTCAGGTTTGACTCATAATGACCTTCACAGGGTTTTCTATGGCTGATTGTTTTGGGAGTGGACTTCCACATCCTTCTCCCATTTTTGCGGTGCTGCCCTATCAAAAGAAAAAAGAGAGAGAGAAGAAGAAAAATCAAGGAACTAGAGAAAGGGTTAGTCAGGAAAGTTTTTTGTTTGTTTCATGATTGTGGAAGAAACACACCTTTGCAGCCTGCAAGAAAAGAACAAGTGAAGGAGGGACCAAAAACATCAGCATAAAGAACAAAAGAAAGGTTCAGAAGAGCAGAGGTGGCAACAACCTACAGAAAGGAACATACCCCCTTGTTCCCTGAGAAAAGAGGGAAGGAAATAATGAGTAAGAATGACATGCTATTTAACTGACCTCTCGGAGCTTCCACATTCTGTCTGTAAAATAGGATTAGGAACAACACCTAATCTCATAAGGTTGTTGTGAGGATTAAATTAGATAATACACATACCAAGCACTACTGTTGTTGTTAGGTGCCATCCAATCCAGTGCAACTCATAGCTACCCTATGTAGAACAGTATGAAACACATGCTTGACACAGAGCCATGCCCGGCACTATGTCAGTGCTTCTCTGCTATTCATGGGGTTTTCAATGGCTGCTTGTTTCTGATTGATTTGGGAGTGGGTTGCAAGGTCCTTCTCCCATTTTTGTGGTGCTTGGGATCAAACCTGGGGGCTCAGAGAGCGCAGAGCATCATTCTACCAACTGAGCTAAACCCTAGCCCATACCAAGCACTAGAAGGCTATAAAAAATGGTAGCTATATATTTGTGCCTGCAGCCTTAACACTGTGCCATCTAATCCTGTCAGATCTCACAAGCTAAGCAGGGTTGGGCTTGGTTAGTATTTGGATGGGAGACCACCTGGGAACCCCAGGCGCTGTAGGCTTGGGAGAAGGACCCAGAAACCCACCCCTAAAAATCAATCAGCCACTGAAAACCCTATGAATAGCAGAGAAACACTGACAGTAGTGTTTCTCCTGTTGTACATGGGGTCACTATGAGTTGGACACCGACTCAATGGTGCCTAACAACAACAATATATTTGTGCAAGTACATATATGCACGTGTATGAAATAGCTAGATTCCCCAAAATAAACCTACTTCTAGAGTCTGACACTGAGTAATTTATGTAGTACCTGTCTATCTTGCCCTACTGATAACATTTTTCAAAGGGAGTAAATTCTTGGCCCTACCCATTCTGCCACTGGCAAGACAAAGTGACTATATTGAGCACTCTGCTGCGTGAAGCGTTAAAACAAGCCCAGGCCAAGAGCATAGGCAGGAAAGAATCAGGGTGGGAATCTGAATTAGGGGTCTGTGAAAAGGAAACCAGCTGAACGAGTTCTGCAGAGCACATGACTTCAGTGGTTTCCCGGCGCTGTGCAATACAGAAGGGGAACATACCAATGCCGGAACTGGCTCCTCCAAGCCACTGAGATTCGGTTCCTCCAGGAACAGCTCCTTGCTACCACACCCATCCTGCAGAGCCAAGCCCGCCACCCCCAAATGCCAAGGTTATTCTATACTAAAAACCTCCTAGATGGAGCAGTCCTCCCTACAAGTAGGAGTGGATTAAACCACTCCTCCATCAGAGCACCTTCCAGGTGCTGGAAGCAGCCTGGTAGTTTCACATAGTGTGGTGAGCAAAAAGGCTTGAGAGAAAGGAATGCAGAGTACTCCATAAAGCATTCTTTGCCGCATGCGGAAGGAAGGGAATCGGGCTGGTCTCCCAGAGAAAATGAAGGCATTTAGGTATGGGAGGGCTTTGGGAGATGGGGCAGGTGGCAATGGGAAAGAACATGTCAGACCAAGAAAGAGGAGTGCAGACCTTTAGGGGATGTGAAGTGGGAATGGAAGGTAAAATCATTCTGAGCAGGATTAGGAGGGGCTGGTGAGGGCAGAGGAGGCTCTAGGAAAGTACTGTAGTAATTCAGCTAAGATAGATAAAAGCTTGTTTGCCAAGCCATGAGAAAATCTTGATATCACCTGCTTAACTTCTGAGTATAAGTTAAACCAACTTGAAAAGGACAGGAGTAAGAACAGTGGGGAATGCTTTTTTCCAAGTAACATATTTTAACTACTATGCTTATTCACAAGCCTGCCGCTGCAGTGTCTGATCCTGTCATATCTCAGAAGCTAAGCAGGGTCAGGCCTGGTTAGTACCTGGATGGGAGACTGCCTGGGAACACCAGGTGCTGTAGGCTTGGGAGAAGGACCCAGCAACCCACTCCCAAAAAGCAATCAGCCATTGAAAACCCTATGAATAGCAGAGAAGCACTAACAATAGTGTTTCGCCTGTTGTACCTAGGGTAGGGTCTCTATGAGTCAGATACTGACTCGGTGGCACCTAACAACAACAACAACAACATTCACATCTAACTCAAACCCACCCTTGAGTAAATCATGTCATTACTGACTGAATCGGATAGGGTAAGTTTTCCTGCCAAAATTAAATGTCTAATTATTTTCATATTTCAATAGGCTCCCTAGTTTTTTGGGGGTGCTAGAAACTAGACTTTGGTAATGGGTTGCACAACTAAATTTATTAATTATTGAATTGTACATTAAAAACAAGTGAGTTTTATGGCATATAAATTAGAGCTCAATAAAGTTTTTAAAATGTTAATAGTTGGCCAGGCGGTGAATCCAGTATTTTGTGTATGTTAAGCAAGTATCCTACCACTGAGTCACATCCTCAGCCACCTCCACCTCTTTAAAAATTTCAATATTTACTGTATACTAGAGGATATAAAGATTGATGCAAAGGGGCAGGGGGAATAGCCCAGAGGTACAGCACTTGCCTAGGATGCATAAAGCCTAGGGCTCAATCTCTAGCACCACCAAAAGATTACTACAAAGAACAATCTATGCATCTTAAGCAATAAAATTTTGCCAGGCGCCGTGGCACACACCTGTAATCCCAGTGGCTCAGGAGGCAGAGGCAGGAGGATCGCAAGTTCGAGACCAGAAGCAGTCTATGTAATTTAGTGAGACCCTGTCTCAAAAAGTAAAAAAATGGGCTGGGGGTGCAGCTCAGTGGTCCAGCACTTGCAAAGCATGCAGGCGCAAGGCCCTGGGTTCAACCCCTAGTACCGCAAAAAAAAAAAAAAAAAAAAAAAAAAAAAAAAAAAAAAAAAAAAAAAAAAAAAAGATAATAGGATTAACTACACCCAGACCAGCCTGCAGCCATAGCCCTGTGGCATCCGATCCCGTCAGATATCGGAAGCTAAGCAGGGGCGGACCTGGTTAGTACCTGGATGGGAGACCAGAAGCTGTAGGCTTGGGAGAAGGACCTGGCAACCCCCTCCCAAAAATCAATCTGCCATTGAAAACCCTACGACAGCAGAGAAGCACTGACAATAGTGTTTCCCCTGTTGTACAGAGGGTCGCTATGAGTCGGATACCGACTCGACGTCACCTAACAACAACAACACCCAGACCAAGTCTTCAGATTCAGAGGCTGGCAAAACATTACCGCGTCCAATATGTATACTTATCCATCCATCCCTGTCTACTTCATTTATCATGATGCATGAAAGATATTTTTAATCATAATTTTAAAAAATTCTGAAACTGCCAGGCACAGTGGCACATACCTGTAATCCCAGCCACTTGAGATGCTGAGGCAGGAAGATCACAAGTTCAAGGGCAGAGGCAGCCTGTGCAGTTTAGCAAAACCCTGTCTCAACATAATAAATAGAAGCCAGGTGCGGTGGCACATACCTGTAATCCCAGCGGCTCGGGAGGTGGAGATGGGAGGATCCCAAGTTCCAGACCAGAGGCAGTCTGGAAAATTTAGTGAGACCCTGTCTCAAAAAGTGGAAAAAAAAAAAAAAAAAGGGCTGGGGGCACAGCTCAGTGGTCCAGCACTTGCAAAGCATGCAGGCGTGAGGCCCTGGGTTCAACCCCCCAGTACCAGAAAAAAAAAAAAAAAAGAAAGAAAGAAAGAAAGGAAGGAAGGAAGGAGAGAGCCAGACACGGTGGCACACGGCCAGTGATCTCAGCACTTAGGAGGCCAGGCTGGGCTACACAGCAAGACCCTGAATCAAGAGGTAGCGGTGAGAAATGAAGGAGAAGAGGAAGAAGAAGAGAAAGAGAAGAAAAAAGAGAGAGAAGACAGGAGAGAGGGTGAGAAGGGTGAGAGTCCTCTACAAAATGGAAGGCAGGCACCTATCTTTGCAAGACCAATCCTCTGCTAGAGCCCTGGGGAACAAGGGTCCCTACAGCAAAAATACATCGAAAACTTAATTTTCAGCTGGGTGGCATACACCTGGAATTCCAGTGACTCAGGAGGCTGAAGCAGGAGGATCTTGAGTTCAAGGCCAGAGGCAGCCTGTACAACTAAGAAAAGAGCCTGTCTCAAAATTTAAAGAAAATTTAAAAGGGAGGGTGGGGGTGCAGCTCAGGGGCACAGCATTGGACTAGTATATGTGAGACCCAGGGTTCAACCCCTCAATACGGGGGGTGGGGGGGTACTTTCCAATGTATTACTTAGAAACAACATAATTGGGAGGAAGGTTAACTATGATATTCATTAAGGACATGGCACTTCCTACCTACTAAGGGTCACAGAATATTAAAGAGAAAAGTATAAGGCACTTACACTGTGAAGAGCTGTAACAAAGATACACAGTGGGGCTATGGGAGCTCAAGAAAGGACCATATAATTTAGCTAGGGTAACGGTGGGTATCTAAACAAGTTTCCTGGAAGATTACTAACTGAATTAACTTTCTTAGATAGAAAATATATTTTTCACATAGGTCAATATTTGAATACCTAGTTCAAAATTCAGAGTCTTAAAGAATACTCAGTTGGCCTTTTGAGACTAATGGGACAATATATCCCAATGTAATTTGGGTACTGATAAGATATTTACTCTCAAATATAGCAGTAATATAGCCATGTCAGTCCCTTTATTGGGTGCAAATATTAATACAATGGTATTGCCACTATCTAAATTATGCCACTATCTAAAATTTTAGCATGATGTGTGAACCTGCTCAGTATATTCTTATTTTGCTGTGCTTTTTAGACTAGTTTATAAACTCCTTACGAAGGTAAGTCCTATATAAGTAATACTTATTTTATAGGATATTTGTATAATGTATGAAATGTTTGTTTTGTGTGGGGGATGATATTTCCCAACAGTACATTTTGGGGGGATTATGTGCCTCAGTAGTTCTAGCAATCAGCAAATAGCAACTGCCATGGAAGTGGAATGAATGAAGTAAATAGAACACAGGAAAATGGCAAAAAAGACTGCTGTCAAGTGTTCACAGATTAACAGAAAAAATATAATAACTAAATTTATCACTTTTGTGGAAGAAAAATATCATCCTGAAACGGTGAAATGAAAGCTTCAGGAAGTAAAGACAAGAGGCATATATGCAAAGCTGGGCACAGTGGCGCACACCTGTCACCCCAGCAACTCCGGAGGCGGAGGCAGGAGGATCATAAGTTCCAGACCAGAGGGAATATGTATAATTTAGTGAGACCTTATCTCAAAATAAAAAGTGAAAAAAATGGGCTAGGGGTACAGTTCAGTGGTACAGCACTTCCAAAGCATGCAAGTGTGAGGCCCTGGGTTCAACCCCCCAGCACTGGGGGAAAAAAAGAAAGTGGCATATACAGCAGAGATTAACTAAAATAAATCCTGAAAAAGTTCCACTGGACACAACAATTAGGTCACTGGTGATTTGGGCAAAAAATTTCAGTAAGCGAAAGGAAGGCACAAGAGTTACATCCACACGTCTAACCATAAAGAAGTAGAAATAGGAAGTTTTCCTTGTAGGAAAAAAGGGACAATAATTAGGTGATGTTACAATTAAGGGAATCTCTCTCAAATGGTGAAGATGCTTAGTACTAAGGAGAAAGAACCAGCAAGAAAATGAGCATATTCTAGCTAGGGAGATAGTACTGGAATAAGGGCCCAGAAGACAAGAAGAGCTAGGACTCAGACCACAGATAGAAGGTGGAGTCTTAGGTCAAAAGATATTTCTCCCACTGCTAGAGGGAAGGAAGCCAAGATGTCATGTTCAGAGAAATGGGATACATATTTAGGGCCAAAATTTGAGAAAGTTTGTAGAGAAAATCGATGTCTTTGAGCCATGATGTAGGAAGCTAGGGAAGGACATGCCTACTAAGAACACAGGTTTGGCTGGGCATGGTGGTGCCTGGTGGTGCACACCTAAATCCCAGCACAGCAGAGGTAGGAGGATTGAGATTTCAAGGCCAGCCTGCACTACATAGCAAGTTCAAGGTCATCCTGGGATATATAACGAAGAGTGTCTTTAAAATTTCCTATTATAACCATCTTTTTGTACTTCTTTGCCTTTTAAAACGTGTTAAAACCTTTTTTATGAACCTTTTAACACATGTTTTAAAAGGTATTCCTACCCAAGGATGGAACCCTTTTCTAGTTTATCTTTGAAAGATGGTGCTCCAACTACTGAAAGACATAAGCTGTTCATTCTCTCTTGCCTAAGGAACATACTGCTCTGGTCTCAATTCCAACCAAGTAAGAAGAAACAAACAAAATCCCCCAAATTATATCAAGTCCTTACCACCATACTACTGAAATCCCCTTACCACTACACCACCACATCCTGCACAACTTTGTGCTAATTCAACTGATCGTCATTATTGAGCCCCTCCTTTGTGAAAGGCCCTATGGGTGGAGGTGCTACTCAGTCCAAAAAAGTAAAAAGTCCCAACTGTAAAGGAGTACAAAAGAATATGGAAGTTATGCTTCCCTTCTCTCCCTTACAACCTCAGCTTCTCTTGCAAAAGCCAGACATAAAACCATCTCCTTCATCTAAACTCTCACACCGAAACATCTGCATCATTCCCTTGGCACTCATACACTGCCTTGTGACATTCAGACTTTTCATTCTTTGGTATTGGGTAACTTTTCAAATCGTATGTCCTGTCTGTACAATTACTCTGAAAACCCTCTAATGACATGACTAGGTACATTATAGTTTCAAATCCTCTCCAGTTCTACCAGACTGTCTTGAACAATGGAGGAGTTCAAGAATGTTTTTCACTTAAAGTAATGACTTGTTTTATTGAAGATATTTTCCCCAACTTTTTAGCCAAACCAGAAAAAAATGAGCAATGGAATATTACAAAGTCATTCAAAATAAAAGTAGCTCTTAATAATATAGGAAATTAAACTTAAAATTATTTTTAGGGGCTGGGGATGTAGCTCAGTGGTAAAGCACTTGCCTAGCATGCACAGGGCCCTGGGCTCAATACTGAGCACTACATTAAAAATAAGTAAATAATTAATTAAAATAAACAGAATTGTTTTTAAATAACCTGAGAAATATATAGGTTAGAACACAATAATGACCTCCCATTGAACTGTTAATACCATCTATGCTTTAAAATATTTTGCAACATGGATTTTTCCAAAGAGACTGTGACACTTTTTGGAAATTTCTTCTTATTATAAAGTTCTTCCTTACCAGGCATGGTGGCACATGCCCATAATCCCAGGGACTCACGAAGCAGAGGCAGGAGGATCACAAGTTCAAGGCCAGGCATAGCCTGTATAACTTACTTAGTGAGACCCTGTGTCAAGATAAAAAATTTTTAAAAGGAGGGACTGAGGGTACAGCTCAGTGGTAGAGCACTGGCAAAATAGGCACAAGGCTCTGGGCGCCAACCACCGGTTACACACACACACACACAAATAATAATAAGTATTTTCCTAATATTAAGCAAATTTCCCTTGACTAGTTCTGTTTCCCGATACCATGCATCGTAAATCAAACTCATGTTCCATTTCTCAGGAATCTTTTAGCAATGTGTAGGCAAAACGTTAAGACAGCAGTTGAATGAATTCCTAATCTGGATGAGAACTTCTGAGATTCTGGTTCTATGTTCTCTCTAAATTTTGTTTCCTCATTAAACAGCCTCATTCCTTTCTATTATTCCTCATACATAATTTATAGACCCTTTATCATCTACCATGCTCTAGTCCCAGAACAATAACCAGGTCTCCACGAGTGGACCAACACCCGCCAGTTAGAAGAGGCTCTTTGGGTTCTATGTTAAAAGGATTCTGATATATCAGCAATGTTTGCTGTGGGTGTGAAGAACCAACACCAAGTCCATCATCTCTGCTCTAGACTATCCAATTCCCTCTTGAAGTATGGCTTCCAGGTCTTAACACCAATTTCAGGTAGCTTCTGATCAGTACAATGACGATTAAACCATCTCTTCCTTTGCTGCATATACCACATTTCTGATGGCTAATGAATACCTCAGGTTTCTTTCACTTTCTTTTCCCACAAATGCTATTCCCACTAATGCTACTTCTCTCCTTATCCTGCACTTAGACCTTTTTTGAATCCCAATGTAGGAAATCATATTTATCACTATAAAATTTCATATACAAGTCAGGGTATTTTGAAAGTAGAATTTGTCATCAGGACCCAGCAACCCACTCCCAAAAATCAATCTACTACTGAAAACCCCAAGAACAGCAGAGAAGCACTGACAATAGTGTTTCGCCTGTTGTATATAGGGTCGCTGAGTCGGA
Source organism: Pedetes capensis (assembly GCA_007922755.1). Lineage (NCBI taxonomy): Eukaryota > Metazoa > Chordata > Mammalia > Rodentia > Pedetidae > Pedetes > Pedetes capensis. The sequence goes on along the minus strand of VMDO01006100.1, from coordinate 9,436 downwards.
TACCGACTCGACAGCACCTAACAACAACAACAACATATTAACTAGCCTTCCAGAAACTCAAAAGTCAAACTCAAATTTGATTGACACATCACTGATGCCTTCATATGACCCAACGTTTTACATACAGCATGCCCTAAAGAGCTTTCTTTAAATTAAAAACACAATATCTTTTTTGAGATAAAGATGTTCAAGGTCACTATTTTTTACCATCTTAAAGTATGCAATTCAGTGACTTTTATTACATTCGTAATGTTGTGCAAGCACCATTACTATCTAATTCCAACAGGATTTTGCCACCCAAAAACAAAACCTACACCCATTAAGCAGTCACTCCCTATCTAGCAGACTTTTTAAAATCTGGTTTACTTAAATAGCTACACATGTTCTTAATTATATTACAATCTAGTTCACATTTATACAACCTGTCTACAAGAGTATCACAAGACAAACTTTCAAATGTCTTCCTGTAATTTAGACATCACTTGTTTTTCTCTGACTCACCAACTCAGTAACCTTGTTCAAAAAGAAATGATGTTAATGTGACATGGCTTTCCTTAAATTCATGCTGGCTCCTAAGCATCACTTTTTTTTTTAAGTTAAGTGTTCATAAGCTGTCTATGTGACAATGTGCTCTGGAATTCTGCCAGTCTAATGTTCTGCTAGAAACTAGTTGACTAGACCAGAATTTGTGAGGTGTCTTCTTTTCCTTTTGAATAGTTAGTACATTTGCGTTTCTCACATTTTAAAAAACATACTCCAGTCCTTTACAATGTCTTTTTTTTTTTCCCCCAGTATTGGGGGTTGAACCCAGAGCCTTGTGCTGTGTCACTGAGCTGCACCCCCAGCCCATTCTTTTACTTTTTGAGACAGGGTCTCGAACTTGTGATCCTCCTGCCTCCATCTCCCCAGTCACTGGGATGACAGGCATGCGCCACCACACCTGACCTTTTACAATGTCTTAAAGATCATGGACTACAGTTCAGTAATCACATTAACCAATTAGTAAAATTATGGCTTTAAGTTCTATAAGCTAGGAACAGGAAAACTTAATGGAGAATGGAAAGGATTTACAATAAAACATAAAGTAGTTGAGAATTAACAATGAATATGTCCCAAATTCTTACAGGAAATTGTCCTTCAAATCCATAATTCTGACAGAGCACTGTTTTCCAAACCAGAATAACCTGGAACACTGGTCCTAAGGACATCTGTGAGAAGAGTCTGATAGTATTTAGGTTTCAGGAATATTGCATGTACCATCCTCTCCCTTGGAGATTCAGAATTTATGGCTCCATGATAAAGATACTAAGTAAACTGCCAGTTAAATAATCCTTCTAGCTTGGTTTAGCCTAGTATTTAAGTTTATTTTACCACTAAACCCTTTCTTCCTTAATGTTGCAGCATGTTAATTGAATATATCTCAAAAAATATTGATACAGAAAGCCAGTCACACAAGTTTGCAAATCCCAAATTTGTACTCTCCTCCATCATAAAGAATAAATTATGTTAATTTGGCAAGTCTGTTGATCTCTTCACAGTCTTTATGTCAAAACTGTTAACCTGAAACTTGTTTCTGCAATGTCCACTTCATTACACAGTATTAATCTGTTTAACATCACAATATAACTTGCATGAAAGTACCTGGAAAACTATAGCCATTTCCCTAAAAATATTTAAGCAGCTGGGCGTGGTGGTGCACGTCTGTAATCCCAGCAGCTTGGGAGGCGGTGCCGGGAGGATCGCAAGTTCGAGACCGGAGGAAGTCTATGTAACTTAGCGAGACCCTGTCTCAGAAAGTAGAGAAAAATATAAAAGGGCTGGGGGTGCAGCTCAGTGGTCCAGCACTTGCAAAGCATGCACTCGTGAGGCCCTGGGATCAACCCTCAGTACCACACACACACACACACACACACACACACACACAAAGAATATTTAAGCCATATGTTTAAAAAGTCTCAAGGTTGAAACTGCTTTGTTCTTAAAAAAAAAAAAAAAAAAAAAGTTAAGACCTTAGCTCATATCCTAGAGAATAGGGCATATTCCACAGTTATTATATAAGAGAGCCATTGATGATGCTCAAAATTTAAGATATTATCCAAAAGTCATCTGGCGGACAAAAAATAGAATAGGATCTCTACTTTGGTCCTCACACCAAAGTAAACTGCAAATGAATCAAAGAGTTAGATGCTAAAAACCTTTTATATCCAAAAAAATACTAGAAGAAACTATGAGAGGTTGGAATGTAGCTCAGTGGTAGAACATTTATCCAGCATGATCAAGGCCCTGGGTTTGAGCCCCAGGACAGGAAAAAAAAAAAAAAGAAACCATAAAGGGATTTTCTGATATAATTTCAGTATACATAAAGGCTCTATGAAAATAACCCAAGGTGGGATAAAACCCCAAAAGCTAAAAAATACAAGATTAATAAATTTAAATGTTTTAAAATGCTAAATTGTTTTATATACCTTACACAATGTAAAAGCTTAAAGGACAAACTGGAATAAATATTTACGTTGTTGTTGTTGGTAGGTGCCCTTGAGTTGGGCCTGACTCATAGCCATCCCTCATAGGGTTTTCAATGGCTGATTGTTTCAAGATTACTTTAGGAGTGGATTGCCTGTCTTTGTGGGGATTCAACCCAGGTCCTCAAAGAGTGCAGAGCAGGCCTCCACCAACTGAGCTGAACCTCAGCCCACTTACAAGATGTATGGCATATAAGCCAGGCGCGGTGGCACACGCCTGTAATCCCAGCAGCTCAGGAGGCTGAGGCAGAAGGATCACAAGTTCGATACCAGAGACAGTCTGCATAACTTAGGGAGACCCTGTCTCAAAAAAGTAAAAAATGGGCTGGGGGTGCAGCTCGGTGGTCCAGCACTTGCAGAGCACGCAAGCTTGAGGCCCTGGGTCCAACACCCAGTACCGCAAAAAAAAAAAAAAAAAAAAAGATACATGGCATAAAAAGGCCAATTTCCTCAACATATATAGAAAGCTCTTACAAATCAATAAGATTAATAATCCAATAGAAAAATGTGCATATTCCCTTTGACCTGAAATTACACTTTTAGAAATTTATCATACCAAAATACTTACATATGGATGATGTCATACAGAGTTGCTAATCACATCAATGTTCAAAATAACAAAAGCAAAGGGATAAAATTGTCCATTGATGGTTAAATCCATAACCAAAAACAAAGTAACTATGAAAAACAAAAACGAGGCACTCTATTGCATTCATATGCAATGAGTTTCAAGATCCCAAACATGGATCGCATGCAACCATTTCTTTTTCTTTTTTTTTCTTTTCTTTTCTTTTCTTTTTTTTTTTTTTTTTTGAGGTACTGGGAGTTGACCCCAGGGCCTCATGCGTACTTTGCAAGTGCTCCAGTACTGAGCTGCACCCCCAGCCCATTTTTCACTTTTTTGAGACAGAGTCTCACTAAGTTGTGCAGGCTGCTTCTGACTTCAAACTCGTGATCCTTCTGCCTCCACCTCCCAAGTTGCTAGGATTATAACCATACACTACCTCACCCAGCATGTGCAACCACTTCTAAACAAAGAAATAAAAGGGACTTGTGCTTATTATATGCATGGAACAGCTCTGAAAGGATATGCAAATCATAATCCTGGTTCCATCTGAAAAAGATAACTGGATGGCTAGAGAGAAAGGACTAAGGAGACAGACCTTTTCCCACTGTATATCATGCCATAGCATCTGGATTATGTGCCACGTCCATGTGTTATCTGGGTTTGGGGGTTGTTTTGGGTTTTGGGTTGGAGGGTTAAAACTGGAGCTTTGCACATACTTTTAGAGTGCTCTACCACTGAGCTGCAGGCTGGGAGTTGGTTCAGTTGGTAGAGTGCTGCGCTGCAGTCTCTGAGGTCCTGAGTTCAATTCCCAGCACCGCAAAATGGGAGAAGGGCCTGGCAATCCACTCCCTAGGCAATCCCAAAAACAGTCAGCCACTGAAAACTCTATGAGGGTCGCTATGAGTCGGATACTGACTCGACGGCACCTAAAAACAACAACAACAACCACTGAGCTGCACTCTGTACCCTTTTTTATTTATTTTTATCTTGAGACAGGGTCTTGGTAAATTATGAAGGCTTCCTCTAGACTTGAACCTGTGATCCTCCTGTCTGTGCCTCCTGAGTCACTAGGATTACAGGTGTGTACCACCATGCCCTGCCTGTGTTATCTATTTTTTGTGAAAAAATGTTTTACATAATTTTTTTTTTAATTTAAGACCAAATCAATCTAAAAAACTTTCAGCCTGGACTACATAGTAAGACCCTGTCTTGAGCTGGACATAGTGATGTGTGCCTGTAATCCCAGCATTCAGGAGGCTGAGGCAGAAGGATAGGTGCAAGTTTGAGGCCACCCTGGCCTACACAGTGAGTTCCACGACAACTTGGGCTACACAGGGAAACCCTGTCTTGGAAAGGAAAAAAGAAAAAAAGGAAAGGAAAAAAAGAAAGAGGGAAGGAAGGAGGGAGGGAGGGAGGGAGGGAGAGAAGGAAGGAAGGAAGGGAGGGAGGAAAGGAAGGAAAAGAAGGAAAGGAAGGAAGGTCAAAAAGAAGATTTTTTGTGGAGATTCTCAAATTTTTGAAGAAAACCCCCCAAACCAAACCATTGTCAAGAACTCCCTTTTCAAACTCCCAATGTTCAAATAAGCACCACCCAAGTTAATAACATGGCAATATGACTTCAGGACAAAATTTGTTACAAGTCACATAAGTAGAGGGTAATTTTTGCCTCCCTCTGGCTCTTTTAAGGGTCCATATGAGATATATAAATTATAAAATGACCTGTTGATTAATAACTGCATATTTATGAGATTTTTTTAATTTAAATTTTATCATTTTCCTATCTTTAATGATCATAGGTTTCTTTTTCCTTTTCCTTTCAACTTTTCCTTTTTTAACATTGCCCCATTCTAATTATTCCTGGTTCCTTCTGTTTTGGTGTTTAGGGTCACCCATTAGTCCTATTTGAGAAAAGATTTTACATTTTTATGTTGCTGATCAATAATTGCAAGCAATGGTTTGTATTTTTTAACATCATGGATAAATACCTATCATAATAATAGCATTTCCTTCTACTTTTCCTTTTATAAAAGTCTCAATTCTGAGAGCCCAGTGTTCTCTCTGTCCCCAAACATCTGCCCCAGTAGCAGCAAAGCCCTGGGCTGGCAGCTGCCTCTCCAATGTTCCTTCTGCTTTTCGTTATGATTTCCAGTGAGTCAACAGGAAGGTATTCTGAGTAAAGAAGAAATAGAAGCCTTCAGACAAGTATTCCCTCCACCCACAACCCCCCCAAATACTGTTCTTGCCAAATGATCTGAGGCAATTTCCAATCCAGTCTGCCACTCCTGTCTGTATGAGATCACTATTTAGCAAACAAGAAAGTGGTAGGAACGCTTTTGGAAGCTGAATCTGAAGCAGACACCAGGTCCTGAAGAAGAAAAACAATCAGGAAGAGTCCAACAACCTAGTTAAATACAAACAAAAAGAAAGCCAGGTGCCCTGGTGCACGCCTATAATCCCAGCAATTTGAAAGCCTTAACCAGGAAGATCGCAAGTTCCAGGCCAACAGCAAAATCCTGTCTCAAAACAAAAAATATAAAAGGGGCTGGGGGTGCAGCTCAGTGATAGAGTACTTGCCTAGCATGTGCTAGGCTAAACCCTGGGCTCAACCCCCTAGCACTGCAATCAATCAATCAATAAGACAAGTCAGGCATTGTGGTACAAACCTGTAATCCCAGTTACTCAGGCTGAGGCAGGAGGATTGCAAGTTTAAGACCAGCCTGGGGAACTTTAACAAAATTATCTCAAAAAAAAAAAAAAAAAAAGATAATCAAGAGGGGTAGGGCTATAGCTCAGTGGTAGAATGCTTGCCTAGCATGCATGAAGCCCTAGATTCAATCCTCAGTACAACAAAAAATAAGACAAATTGGAGATCTGTGTTCATATACATTGGAAGATGGGAGAGACTCCACAACAAGAAGCAGGAAACAGCTCTAATTCCCTCAGTCATTTGACAGCTGGGCAAATTTCTTCCTTTCTTTTTCTTCTTTTTTTCTTTTTTTTTTTTTTTGGCAGTACCAGGAAGGGGGTTGAACCCAGGGCCCTGCATATACTTTGCAAGTGCTCTACCACTGAGCTGCACCACCAGCCCACTTTTTATTTTTTGTCTTAAGACAGGGTCTTGCTGAGTTATGTAGGCTGCCTCTGGCCACAAACTAAAGATCCTCCTGCCTCCACCTCTCAAGTCACTGAGCTTACAGGCATGTGTTGCTGTGCCTGGCTTAGGCAAATTTCATAATGTCTCTGGGCATCAGCTGATTTGACATTGGACTTATATGTGGCCCTTTCTGTGCCTATAGAGGTCAAAAGCAGTATTAGTGTTACAGGCCTGGGCTTAAATTGAACAGGTAGTTATCTCTATAACATGGGACAATTGATAATAACTCATTTTTTTTCCTTCCTTAAAGTAAAAATCATACCTATCTCACAATAATACTGTATGTGAGCTTCATCATCATTGTGCCTAATTAATGAGAGTTACTCTTGTTCTCCTTATTATTTGTAGAAATAGAAGTAGTACTGCAGTACCAAGGACATGGTGGGTAGAGCAAGGGCTTTGGAGTCCTTGCCAGATCTGAAACCTGGACTGACCACATACTGGATGGGTGATTAACCTCTCTGAACTTTGTTTTCTTATCTGTTCAATTTAAGTAGCAAGCACCTCAGAAGGCATGAAGAAGAGCTAATTAGATAAAGCACATGAAGTGCTTAGCACACTGCCTAATGCATAGTATGTACTCAATAAATGGTAGCATATATGACAAGAGGGGAGAAGCAAGAGAAAGACATTGATTTTTTAGAAGATGGTTTGTTGTTAGGTGTCACAGAGTTGGGTTAGACGCACAGTGACTCTCAGGGTTTTCAACAGCTGATTGTTTCGGAATTGCTTCAAAAGTGGATTGCCACATCTTTCTCCCATTTTTGCAGTGCTGGGGATCAAACCCAGGTCCTCAGTACAGAGCAGCACTCTACCAACTGAGCCAAATCCCAGCCCTTTTAGGACATATAAAAGATATTTTCAATCATCTTGGCCTTGAAAATGGCAGGTTTGGGGGGTTGGGGGTTTTGGAAGGATTTGGGGCCTTCCCTTTAGCTGTCTCAAAGGTAAAGTGCTAAGGTTTCTATAATAACGTGCTGTCTTGAAATAACAAATTCTTCCCAAATAATTGTAAGATTTTTGTGTTTTTATTTTTTGTTGTTGGTGTTTTTTAGACAGGTATATAGCCAAAGCTGGCCTACAACTCACTATGTAACCCCAGTTAGCCTCAAACTCATAATCCCCCTGCTTCAGCCTCCCAAGAACTGGCATTACAGGTGTGAGCCCCCATGCCCAGCTATAAAGAAATTTTTTTAAAAACTCAAACTTCAGTAAATTCTTGCTCTTCAAAATAAATCATAATCATAGCCTTCATTTATATGCTTAAATTTTTTTGTTGTTGTTAAAAACACTGTCAAACCACTACTTCCAAAAATAAAATCAAGAATAGAGATCTGATTTATCTATCAGGTAGGCCATGGGCCCACAGCATTCAACTACCACTTCACACTCAGCTTGCTCAAAGATATGGTCTCTAGGCAACCAAGTCCCAAATTATACAAACAGCTGCCGCAGCAATATGAATCACTTCCGGAAGGTCTCACTTTGCCTACCAGCACTTTCTTACACAAATACTTGTCAAAGGGTTTAGGCAGCCCCAATTGAAACAATCAAAAGTCCATCAAATACCACACAGCTTAAAAATGTTCAAAACTGGTCCTGCTACCAATAGATATCCCAGTGAAGTACAAGAAATTATCTAGAAATCAGAGACAGGTCACCAAGCAAAGCCAAAAAAAATGAGACCTCAACTCAACAAGCCAACTTGAGGCCTCAAATATACATTTACTATTTTGTCACTAGAAGTTTAAAAATAGACAAACACAATTACTGCTCTGCTCTATACGACCAGAAGAAATATTTGCCAAATTAGGTCAAACTTATGGGCAGCAAGACTTTCTCAACCTTGAACGGTAGATGATCTGTACACTCAGCCGGCCAGTTAACATTGGTCTCCTGTGGTCACATCCACTTCAACAACTACTGATTATGAGGAGAACTGGTGAAGTACTGGACCCAACTCTCTTGCTTAACCACTCCTTTTTCCTACCTCAAAGAGAACTTATATATACCACAGTCTTCTTGAACTAAACAAAGACCATTTAATCTATAACAAGAGTAGAAGAGAAAAGGACTTAATAGTTCAAAATGAAAACTATAACAGGGCAAAGCAATGACTGAAACAGAACCAATGGGGGAAAAAAATCAAGATTAGAAAATCAAGTCAGTGAAAACAAAAGATGTGTAAAACACACATCTAGAATAAATGTTCTAGCTTATATTAAATAATTGTTATGATTTAACATAAACAAATGAAGAACAGCTATAAAAGAAATTATGCATCTCTAACTCCCAAGTCAGAACTAATGACCCAGGACCAATTATTAAAAGTATAATGAATAATTCCTAAAGCTAAAATAAACAAATAAAAAGGATCATAAATCAAGAAGAGTCTTGGGCTGGGGATTTAGCTCGCTGATAGAGCTCTTGCTTAGCACACACACCCTGCATGAGGCCCTGGACAAAAAGAAAGTCTCCACATGACAGGCAAAGTTACTAGCTAATATCAACCCCTAATACAGTATGTAACTTGAGAAAGGTTTATACTTCAAGGATCAAGAATTTTTCAAGTTTCAAGTCACAAATAAGTAAAATATTAAAAATTTTTAAAAATCAAAGTTACCTGTCAAGGAGCTAAAAATTAAGCTAGCTTTAAATACTGTTTCTCAGTAATATTTTTTTCAGTAGTAAGAGCCTGAACCCAAGGCCACACACATGTTAGACAAGTACTCAACCACTGAACTGAATCCCCCATCCTGTTTTTAAAAATTATTATTATTATGTTTTACTTTGAGACAGGGTTCACTAGCACAGGCTGCCTCTGGCATTAAACTTGCAATCCTCCTGCCTCTGCCTCTCAAATTGCTGGGATAACAGGTTTGTGCCACACCACCAGGCCCAGTTCTCAGTAAATGATAGTAAATACAATATGCAATATTATTTATATTATCTTATATACAAATGATATTATATACATTTTCTCCAAGAAAAATATAGTTTACCATTACAGAATTAAAAAGTCCAGAACTAGAACTATATATAATTTAGTGAATTTAACAGGATCTAAAACTGCAAAGTTTAGCAAGGTTTTAGAGAAATTAAACTATTGAGGCTTTGAACTGATAAATTATAGAGACTAACATTTAAACTCGGCGGGGGGGGGGGGGGGGGGGGGGGGGGGGGGGGGGGGGG
>VMDO01006099.1:0-104024 GCA_007922755.1 Pedetes capensis | reverse complement strand
CTCCTCCTCCTCCTCCTCCTCTTCTTCTTCTTCTTCTTCTTCTTCTTCTTCTTCTTCTTCTTCTTCTTCTTCTTCTTCTTCCCCCAACAAGTTTTACTATGCTGCCCATCTGCTCTTGAACTCCTGGACTCAAGCGATCCTCCTGCCTCGGCCTCCTGCAGAGCTGGGACAACAGGAGCATGCCATCATGCCCACTTTCTGACGCAGGGATTTTCCTCCAACTGAGTGAACATTTCTAAATTCCACTGACACCATGGGCTGCCTGTTACAGTAGTATATTGCAAAGCAGAAATTCAAAACACTTGCTATTGTGAAATCTGCCCAATAGTCCTAATTTATGCCTATTTGTATTTATTATCATATAGTTCTCATACAAGAAGATGCTATCACTAAGAATTAAAAATCCCCATAAACTTCTGTAATACTGAGAAGCAGTGTGGCAATGACCATGGAGCACAAAGGGTCCTGAAGTTCGGCGTCCACTGTGAAGTCCCCCATGACCTTAGATGAACACGTCAGCCTCACTGGGCTGCAGTTCCTTCATCCATAAGGAGGACGTACAATATAAGGATACATGTCTTGCCAGATTGCTATTTGTACAAATGAGGAAACGCAAGCAAAGCCCTCAGAGCAGAATCCGCCATAATTAGCATGTAACTAATGCTGGCTCCTCTTATCGAATCCCTTCTGCCCCAGGACGAAGCAATTGAAGACACGGAGATGCGGAAGAGTTCTATCATGAAGTTCTCTTCAGGGGAAAAAGATAAGCAGTTTTCATGCATTTCATAATAATGTATTATGTAACCCCTCCGCTGAAGTAGAATCAAAAGCATTGTCTTTTACTAAACATAACTCACATTTAGATTGTACACACACAAACCAGTTCAAAATATCTAACAACTGGTAATTAAGAATAGTTTATACAAACTAGTTTATTTCTGTGGACCTAATCCTAAACATTTTTACCAAGTGACTTTTAGTGTGTCATTGGAAAAGGCTTTAGTAAACAGAATGTAACTTAACATTATAGTCTGAAAACAGTTAATAGTATATTTTATTCACTTTTAAAAATATTAGATGCATCAGATGTTTCTATATTTGGCCTATTCGGCCACTGCTGAACAGATTCTACATTTACAATATGATCTAGCTCAATGGTCAGGAGTGAACTGGACAGAGAATCTTCTAGATTCTTTCCGGGAGGCCTTTACAGGTAAGACAGTTCATGATGCAAATTGCCTTTCTCGCCTCTCTAACAAAGATAGCCAAAAGGTGAAAAACGCTCTTAATGAAAAATGGCACACTCCAAAAACCGGATCTATTTCTGGCAGACCTGGACAGAGCACGTTGGTTTGCAAACCCCTGACTTCTATCAGATGGTCTGCCATTTTCTCTGCCTCAAGCACCACATAAAAGGAAGCCACTTCACAAAGCAATTGCTTCCTCTTCAGCAGAACAATGGCGTGGTGTTATTCCAGCAAGGGGCATCTATTGTCTGCCTCCACGAGAAAGAGGAGCCAAGCTGGACCTTGAGCCAATCTCAGCGACATTAGCAAATCTTCACACCACAGAAGGAGGCTGAGGATCTAGAAGGTGCTGAGGCTTGCCCACCACCCGGGGCTGAGTCTGACCTGCCTGAGGTCATCAATGATCCAAATCCCTTCCCTCCCACCTGCCCTCCATGGGACGCAGTCTGATCCCAGAATACCACCTGCCAGAGAGCCTGGGGCCCCAGCTGCCCATTCTCAACAGGAGGAAGAAGAAAGCCGCCTCCCACCTCCCCAATGGCAACAGAGCCTGGCGTGCCAGACAGAGCAGCCACTGAGGCCCCTACGTCCCAAGGCTGCCCTCCACAGCACCACACAGGTCTTCAGCCCCACAGGCACAGACTGACGTGCGAGGGCTCTGTGGCAGTGGCAGCGTTTGTTATCAACTTGTCTCAAGCAAGGAATCCAAGCTGAAATTGGCTACAGGGTCCTTGGCAGCTCCAGGGCAGGTATGGAGAGAGGCTAAGCCCTGCCAGTGTTTCTGATGACTTGCAAAGTTTATACACTGACCAGACACTGCGGGGTGTGACTGCAAACACACGAATGTATGTGTACGTGGGTGTGTGTACATACCCCATACTAACAACCCAATAACTTCCATGGACAACCAATGGTTAAATCTCTGTTGTTGTTTTTGTTAGGTGCTCTCAAGTCAGGCCCAACTCATAGCTGCCCTATGTACAATAGAACAAACCACTCTCCAACACTGTGCCAGGCATACAACCTTTTTTATATTTAAGCCCATTGTTGCAGACACTGTGTCAATGCATGTAGGTGAAAGTCTTCCCTTTTTTGTTGACTTGCCACTCTCCCAAACATGATGTCCTTCTCCAGGGATTGATCTCTCCTGACTACATGTCCAAAGTATATAAGATGCAGTCTAGCCATCATTGCTTCTAAGGAGCACTCTGGTTGCACTTCTTCTAAGACAGATTTGTTTGTTCTTTTGGCGGTCCATGGTATATTCAATATTCGTTTCCAGAATCACAATTCAAAAGCATCAAACCTCTTGAGGACTCAGATACTGAGAATGTCCATAATCAAATTAGCAGACGATAGGCTAATACTATTAAGATACCATTTGAAAACCTATGCATCACTGGTAACAAAACTATCCAAGCACCTCACTTTTTCTAATTGTTTTTTCACCATGCTGTCTTCTCCTTAATGCCTGGTTCCATTTTTAAGCCTCTCCCCAAGTGCCAGGCACTGTGCTGGGTGCCTGCCTCATCTTGCTGTAGTAGCTACATAATGAAAGCATCGATGCCCACGCTTACAGATGACAAAACTGAGGTACAGCGAATCAAGTCACTCGGACCACATGGTACAAAGCTGAAGAGGCAGAATTAGAGCTGAGGCCATCACATTCCGGAAGCCACACCCCCAAGTACGAAGCTGCACCTGTGTTCTCATTGAGTATCATTTTCCTCAAAAGTCTATAGCTATAGACCACCAGTCTATAGCTTAACCTGCCTGTCCCACAGTGCTAAAAAGTAGAAACAAGTTGGCACTTCCAGATAAGATGCTTTCCTATCCATCACGACCTATGATGTTGTTGTTAGGTGCCATCAAGTCATATCTGACTCATAGTGGCCCTCAGAGGGTCTTCAATGGCTGATTGCTTTGGGATTGCCTTGGGAATGGATTGCCATGTCCTTCTTCCATTTTTGCAGTGTTAGGAATCCAACCCAGGACTTCAGAGACTGCAGAGCATCTCTCTACCAACTGAGCTAAATCCCAGCCCCTCATAACCTATAGGGAATATATAAGACATAGATATAAATGAAATATTATAAATCGATGGACATACTTTTGTTGTCATCGTTAGGTGCTGTGGAGTTGAGTCGTAGCGACACTATGTACAATAGATGAAACACTACCTGACACTGTGCCATGCTCAGCACTATGTCAGTGCTTCCCTATTATTCATAGGGTTTCCAATGGCAGATTGTTTCGGGAGTGGGCTGCCAGGTCCCCAGGCGGTCTCCCATCCTAGGACTAACCAGCCCTGACCCTACTTAGCTTCCGAGATCTGATGAGATCGGGTGACAGGGTGGTACAGCTGTAACCAGACATAATATCGTTGTTGTTAGGTGCCGTCAAGTCGGTATCGGACTCATAGCAACCCTCATAGGATTTTCAATGGCTGCCTGTTTCGGGATTGCCTTGGGAGTGGATTGCCAGGCCCTTCTCCCATTTTTGCGGTGTTGGGAATTGAACTCGGGACCTCAGAGACTGCAGCACAGTGCTCTACCAACTGAGCTAAATCCCAGCCCCAGACATAATATAGTTAACTTCAAAGTAACTCCAACAATAGAGTAACTATTTTCCATCTCTCATAAACTCAATAGTCATTTAGTTGAGGTTTATTATTGGTCAGCAGCAGGGCTGGGCTATAAGAATGGCAATAAAAAGCACGGGGCACCTTCTCATTCCCCAGAAATTGGTTTGGTTGGACAGAGAAGGTGCATATGCTGTAACATTCTGCATTCCACGAGTATAAATCGATTCATCGCTGGCAGCTCTCCCATCAGAAATGGATGAACAAAGTATGAGCGTGTTCCTTGTTGTTGTTGTTGTTAGGTGCCATCGAGTCAAGTCCGACTCATAGCGACCCTCACAGGGTTTTCAATGGCTGATTATTTCTGGATTGCCTCGGGAGTGGATTGCCACGTCCTTCTCCCATTTTTGCAGTGCTGGGAATCGAACTTGGGACATCAGAGACTGCAGAGCAGCGCTCTACCAACTGAGCTAAATCCCAGCCCGAGTGCGTTTCTTAGGATGTGTAAATAAAAGGGCTTGCTTTTCATTCCCCAAAGGTGGCCCCATTTCTGATGTCCACGGAAAAGATAGGGCTACACGTGGCGCACAGTGATCCACGTTCGCTCCCAGGAATGCACAAGAATTTGACTGAGCCGAACAGCAGATGCAGTTTTGCATGTAGCTGACAACATTGTTTATGAACTACTATTTTTAATATTGCTGGGATTTAGCTCAGTTGGTAGAGCGCTGCTCTGCAGTCTCTGAGGTCCTGAGTTTGATTCCCAGCACCGCAAAATGGGAGGACTTGGCAATCTGCTCCTGAGGCAATCCCGAAACAATCAGCCATTGAAAACCCTAGGAGGGTTGCTATGCGTCGGATAACGATTCGACGGCACCTAACAACAACAACAACAACATTTTTAATATGTTAGAAAACTTTGTTTTTTCCAATTTTTTTTTACATATTTAATGTCACTGCTTTAACTTAAAACCAACGGCATAGACATCTCTTTTTTTCTTGGAAGGGGCAAATTTTGGAACCGTTTTTCAAATCAGATTCTGATGGCTGCAATATCACAGCAGCTAACCTGGGTGTTTGTCTTTCAGCGTGACGAGCTTCATGCTGAATACTGATTTCAAGTGTGGCTCACTGTGTCGATTTAAATTGTCCTTCCCACAACTTTATCTGAGCAGTCTGACAATAGTGACAATCACAGGCCTAGCGCTATTGGGTGAGACTATTCTATCTGCAATTTACTCTGACAAGCTCCACAATTTTTAAGTGCAATTAAATGCTAAGAATTGGCCCAGGAAAAAAAAATATCTACCACATTTCTTTAAAAAAATTTTTTTTAGAGAAGGCAAAAAAAAAAAAATGAAACCAGTGGAATTGAACAACTAATTACTAAATGGTTGTTCTTTTCTCTTTTTCGTAAGGTATTTGAGCTCAGAAGTCAATTTCTTTGTGTAGACAGGTAACTTTCTGACTCTGAGAAAGAGCTAGCAGGAAGTCGCAGTCATTCTGACCTGTTGACTCAGTCACTGCTGGTCTCTCTCCATGTCTCTTTTTTTTTTTTTTTTTTTTTTTTTTTTTGGTGGTACTGAGGGTTGAACCCAGGGCCTCTCCCTTGCATGCTCTGCAAGTGCTGGACCACTGAGCTGCACCCCCAGCCCATTTTTTACTGTTTGAGACAGGGTCTCGCTAAGTTACGCAGACTGACTCTGGTCTCAAACTTTTGATCCTCCTGCCTCAGCCTCCCGAGCTGCTGGGATTATAGGCGTGCGACACCGCGCCTGGCTCTCTCCCTGTCTTCAAAGCAAAGGCTTAGCCATGCTCAGAAAATAAACTCCACAACACTCGCAGAAAACCAACCTCAGAAATTGTGGGCACCTGATTCCCCTCAGCAAGAGCGGACCTTCTGGCTCCTGCCTCCCCGCACCCCCCACAGGCCCCTTCCAGTACCAGCTCAGTCAGCAGAGACAGCGGCCCAGGACCAAACCTGGGGCCGGCAGGGGGCAAAGTCCTCTTTTGGACGGGTCCAGGAAACACGATCATGAGCATCACCAATCTACTTACTTGAGTTTGGAAATTCACGTTGCGTTTCCACTCTGCAGCCAGGGGCCCTCTGGGGAAAAGGACTCAGGTCTCCTCTTTTCTCTGCACTCCCACTTGGAGTCTTTCTTCCATAGGAAGCTCACCGGATATTGAACAGTTCTCCAGCTGAAATTTGGGAAACCAGATTGTTTTTAAGTGATGCCAAGTTACATTGAGATCTTTTATCCATTTTGAGTTAACTCTCGCGTATATTGGGCTGGGATTTAGCTCAGTTGGTAGAGCGCCACTCTGCAGTCTCTGAGGTCCCGAGTTCAATTCCCAACACCGCAAAAATGGGAGAAGGATGTGGCAACCCACTCCCAAGGCAATCCCGAAACAATCTGCCATTGAAAACCCTATGAAGGTCGCTATGAGTCAGACACGACTCGACGGCACCTAACAACAGCAACTAGTGTATATTGAGAGATGTGGGTCAGTTTTCATTTCGCTTCCTATCTAGGCACATTTTGTATAAGATGTGAACGTGACACTGTAATGTCCTTGAAGGGACACCTCCAGCCAGCGTGGTTATGTCACTCAGAAAGATGGAGCAGCCATGGAAAAGCCCGGGTGCCATTTTCTCCACTCTCCCTGCTGCAGCATCCTCCCCTCTGTTCTCCCAGCCTCCCACAGCCCCCTGAGGGTTTCCTGCACCCCAAGACACTCCACTGCTCTGAAATCCTTCCTCCCCAGAATGCCCCACGCACGGAGCCCTGACCCCTGAAGACGTAGGTCACCACTGAGAACCCCACGATGACCTCATCCCCTCACCCACATAGGCTCCCAGCTCAGGCATGGCAGGACCTACTTTTATATTTCCCAGCACCTTCCTCCTACTGTGCCCAGCACGGGGTGGGACTTCAGGAAATGTTTACCGGGGCTTCTTTTCCCTTTGTGCTGCTAAGACAAAGGCCATTGAAGTCACACCGGTCACGCACATGACTGCCGCTGTCTGCTATCATCAGCAGATGGCTTCCTCTGCAGACAGTGAGCCCCTGGATGGCAGAAACCATAGCTGTCCTGTGGCGCCTCCGTGCGAGGCCAGTTGTCTGGACCTGTTGTTAGGTTAGGTACCGCAGAGTGGGTATCCAACTCATAGCGACCCCACGTACAACAGGCGAAACACTATTGTCAGTGCTTCTCTGCTGTTCACAGGGTTTTCAATGGCGGATTGTTTTTGGGGAGTGGGTTGCCGGGTCTGTCTCCCACGCCTGGTGTTCCCAGGTGGTCTCTCATGCAAGTACTAACCAGGTCCGACCCTGCTTAGCTTCCGAGATCTGATGGGATCAGATGCCATAGGGCTATGGCTGCAGGCACCGGACCTGTTGTTGTTGGGTGCCGTGGAGTTGGTATCTGACTCAGAGCGACCCTCATAGGGTTTTCAATGGCTGACAGTTTCGGGATTGCCTTGGGAGTAGATTGCCAAGTCCTTCTCCCATTTTTGCAGTGCTAGGAATCGAATTCCGGACCTCAGAGACTACAGGGCAGCGCTCTATCAACTAAGCTAAATCCCAGCCCCCTGGACCTGTTAGAGCCCAGTAAATAGGCTTTGAATCAATAAGTTAATGGCAATGTAAGTACAGAGATCCTGAGCATAAGCCAGGAAAGGCTGTAAATCCAAGCTTTCAGGCACCTGTATCCTCAGATCATTGGAGATGTTGTCCAACTTCCCATGGAATAAAGACTCCAAGTTCCTCTTTTACCTGTCACCGCCTCCAGAACGTGAGCTTGCCCATCATAGCCCAGGACAGGATGAACCATGTGGGAAGAGGTCACCTCGTCCACTTCCTGTGGAGCAGCTGGGCCGAGGATCTGAAGACTCATCATGGAGAGAGGGGCCCAGGACTCCCTGGCCTTCCCTTCTTGGACTGTTCCTTTTTCTTCAGTGACATCTGCACATCACCCTCTGCCATCCCCTCCTGCTGGCCCGTGCTGGCTCACCTGTGGGACTCATCTCAGAAATCACCTGCCCTAGGTGTGCCCTGGATCCCCCCCTGCCTGACCTGGCACAAGAGCCCAAGGTGATGGGTCACTGTCACCAGGTAGACATGGCGTCTGCTCCTCTCATTTTACAGCCGCTGCCAAGAGAGGGACTCGGTGAGGATTTGCTCTCAATGGGACCTCCGGCCAGCTGGTGGAGCCTGCTCCCTTTTCCCCGCCTGGGCAACAGGAAATGGATGATGTGTGTTTACGAAGCTCTGCACAACAGTTCCGGGCCTCCAGGAAAAAGGTGGGGGCTGGGAAACATGAAGAGGAGCTTGGGAGGAGGAAAAGCCTGCCTGGAGGCAGGCACAACGCTGCCTCCACTAGGGGCTGAGCTTCCCCTGTGAGGGGGCCCGGATCCCTTGAATGTGCACTTGAATGTGCATTGAGCACGCATGTGGGGCCTGTGGGAGGGGAGTGGAATGCCAAGGCTGCAGCCCCCTCGGGAAGGCAATTCTGCTGCTCCTGGAAGCTCCGCAATGCAGCTGGGGAGGGGTATCTTTCAGAGAGTTCTCCACCCCGCCCCTTCCCGCCCTTCCAAACACAGGAGATGCTCCCGCCTCTGCCCTTTTGGTGAAAGTGAGGCGCTAGCCGGGCTCGGTGGCCCACGCCTGTCATCCCAGAGGCTCGGGAGGTGGAGGCAGGAGGATCACAAGGTCGAGACCAGAGGCAGTCTGCGTAACTTAGTGAGCCCCTGTCTCAAAACAGTAAAAAATTGGGCTGAGGGTGCAGCTCAGTGGTCCGGCACTTGCAAAGCATGCAAGCGTGAGGCTCTGAGTTCAACCCCCAGTACTACAAAAAGAAAACAAAGAAAGAAAGAAAGTGAGGTGCTGTGCCCACAGGCCTGGGCCTTTGCATTTACACTTACTGCTCACCAAGCTGTCTTCAGGTCCCCCAAACCAGGACAGCTTCGCCCTGAGCACTAGATGGATTCTGGAACAGTCGAGTGCAAAGCTGAACCTTGGCTTACTGAGCTGTGTTTCTTCATGAGCTCCTTTTCTATAATTACACTGACTTGTGGGGTATGGTGTGATAATTCAGTGCACGTATACATAATGTGTCACGATCAAATAAGGTTAATTAGCATTTCCATCTCTTTCAACGTGTCACTTCTCTGTATTGGGAAACTTTGAACTCCTCTCTCCTAGTTCTTTATAAAATATATGATATATTATTCCAAACAATCATCCCACTGTGGCGAAGAACCCTAGAATATAGTTCTCATATCTGATTGGATTTTGGTACCTGTTATCTAACCTCCAGGGCTGAGGTTTAGCTCAGGTGGCAGAGTACTTCTCTGAGCTCTCTGAGGCCCTGGGTTCCATCCTCAGCACAGCAAAAATGGGAGAAGGACCTGACGGTCTACTCCCAAAACAATCAGCCATGGAAAACCCTGTGAATAGCAGAGAGGCACTGACGTAAGGTGGGGCCTGACACAGTGTCAGGGAGTGTTGTGTTCTGTTGTACATAGGGTTGCTAGGAGTTGACAGCACCTAACAACAACAGTATCTGACCTCCCTCGATCTCCCTTCTCATCCCCTTCTTAAGCTCTAGTGACCTCTACTTCTATGAAAGCAATGGTTTTAGCTTCCACTGTAAGTGAAATGGGCTGGGATTTAGCTCAGTTGGTAGAGCGCACCACTCTGTAGTCTCTAAGATCCCGAGTTCGATTCCCAGCACCACAAAAACGGGAGAAGGACATGGCAACCCACTCCTGAGGCAATCCTGAAACAATCAGCCATTGAAAACCCTATGAGGGTTGCTATGGGTCGAACAGGACTCGACGGCACCTAACAACAACAATAAGTGAGATGGTGCAGTATTTGTCTTTCCGTGCCCCCCTTATTTCTCTTAACATAATGCCCTCACATTCATCCATGCTGCCACAAGTGACAGGATTCCATTCTGTTAGGTGGCTGAGTAACATTTCATTGTGTAAGTATAGACCAATGACTTCCATTTTAATTCCAGAAGTGCATCAGCAGAGGCCGAGTACTAGCATCCAACACCACATAAACCTTAAGGAAAAATGCTGACATTTCCTGAGGTACAGTTCATTTGCTCCTATGGGCCTATGAACAAGTCAATAAAATTGGAATCACGTTAGAGAAGACTTAGATGGGGAGGGTGGGGGGGAGCATACAAGAGGGTAAGGGGGAACCTATATGAATAATGTGCATCAAAATGCATATATGGAAATGCCACAATGAATAGCACATCAGAATGAATCACATTAAGGTGTACATTAAAAATTTCCAATTAAAAAAATTGGAATCGTGTATGATCCTTCAAAATAAAATTTCTCTAATAATTAAAAATGTATAAGACATTCCCACTTAAACTGGAATGCTATTTCTGCCTCAAATGTTTCTATCTCTTGAAAGAGCTGGTGTTTATTAGAACTTAATATGGGCCAGGCAGACTCACTCAGTCAGAATCGGATTGGATGGGAGAAGTTCCACAAGCCAATCCTCTGCTCCCTACAGGAAGCCCATCCACGTGCTGCTGGCCTGCACTCCTCATTTTAAGGATCTCTTAGTGTAGGGTTGAAGGGCTGGGATTTAGCTCAGTTGGTAGAGCACTGCTCTACAGTCTCTGAGGTCCTGAGTTCGATTCCCAGCACCGCAAAATGGGAGAAGGATGTGGCAACCCACTCCCAAGGCAATCCCGAAACAGTCAGCCATTGAAAACCCTATGAGGGTCACTATGAGTTGGACTTGGCTCAACGGCACCTGACAACAACAGTGTAGGGATGAGGCATACAGAGGAAGGGAAGGAAGAGACATGGCTCTGAGGCTACTCTGCTCCAGTTCTATCTAGCCCACCTCGAGTCCTGAGGCACACCCAGGACCGTTGTGTGACTCGCTGAGGCACACCCAGCTTGAGTCCTCGAGGCTGAGGCAAAACAGCCTCTAATGGCTCGCCATTAGCACAACTGACTCCAGCTTTAGGGGTCGAGCCCACGAGGTCAAGGCAAGATGGCCCCTGCCCAGTG
Organism: Pedetes capensis; assembly: GCA_007922755.1. Taxonomy (NCBI): domain Eukaryota; kingdom Metazoa; phylum Chordata; class Mammalia; order Rodentia; family Pedetidae; genus Pedetes; species Pedetes capensis. Next base: position 93,142 of record VMDO01006099.1, on the reverse strand, counting down.
CAGCTAGGGCGTGTCCCTCCTCGAAGTTCTTGCTAAGTCATTATCACCCGATATCATCTGATTGGTCGGCCCAATCACCTGATGTCACCTCATTGGCTAACCCAAAATGTCATCACAATGTCACAGATTCTGATTGGTTGACCCAAAAGGCTTATAAGTGCAATGCACAGGAAAAGAGCTTGAATTTGGATAAGCAGGAATAGAGCTCATGCTTTAGTTTGAGTTTGAAACAGAGCTTGCAGCTTGGAATAAAGTTGAGTTCTGAGTTACCATCAATCCTTCTCCCAGAGTGGCGTCTCCATCAACTCAAGAGTAGCGGGTTTTTTGTGTGGGGTTTCTACTCCTGGCCAGACAGAGACCCGCATCTTACTACTTTAGGTTCTATTTGTTGTTGTTGTTAGGTGCCGTCGAGTCGAGTCCGACTCATAGCGACCCTCATAGGGTTTTCAATGGCTATTTTGGGATTGCCTTCGGAGTGGGTTGCCACGTCCTTCTCCCATCTTTGTGGTGTTGGAAATTGAACTTGGGACCTCAGAGACTACAGAGCGGCGCTCTAACAACTGAGCTAAACCCCAGCCCTTTCTATTTGTGAGGTGTAGTTTATTTTCGTTCGAAAGGTCATAGGCAAATGAAGGTTTTTGCAGCTTTTTTTAAGCGAGGGAGAGATTCCTGGCAAGGGGAGGGTCCAGAGGTGACCAGAAGGCATCGTCTCAGGCATCTGGTACCGTGTCCAGCTGGTGGGGCACCTCCTGCAGTTGCTCCCTCACCCGGAGTAGAACATGGAGATTTGTCACAGAAACGTGAGCACCGTGTGCCAAAGCGTAAGCCTGAGTCCACGGGGTTTCATGAGTTATCCGAAAACATGAAAGCACGCTGTAAACACATGACACACCAACACCACAGTTACGATATAAACTGACCAATAGAAAGGATCTAGAAGACTTCTGGAATGAATATTGTTTTCAAAAAAATTTTTTAAAAGAAAAGAGGTTTCAAAATCTAGATCACCAACACTTGTTGTTGTTAGGTGCCGTCGAGTCGTATCCAACTCATAGCGACCCTCATAGGGTTTTCAATGGCTGACTGTTTCGGGATTGCCTTGGGAGTGGATTGCCAGGTCCTTCTCCCATTTTTGCGGTGCTGGGAATCGAATTCGGGACCTCAGAGACTGCAGTGCAGCACTCTACCAACTGAGCTAACTCCTAGCCCACTCTTGTTGTTAGGTGCCATCAATTCAGATCCAACTCACAGCAACTTTCCTAGGGTTTTCAATGGCTGATAAGTTCGGGATTGTGTCAAGAGTGGGCCGCCATGTCCTTTTCCCATTTTTGGAGAGCCGGAGACCCCTCCACCATGTACACACACATTCAAAACTCCAGAAGGCTTCTGAAAATCAGAAGATATTTCCTCAACTTAGCACACGCGGATATTTACAGTCTCCCTGTCACTGGCCTTAGAGTGAATGGTCACCATCCAAATGTCCATGCATTTGGAAGGGAATACTCCCAGGCTGTGGGGGGTCCATCATGTACAGTCTCTACACTGCTTTCCCATCCTAAAATCTGAAATAAAAAGAAACCTAGATTCTGAAAAGCATTTAGTCCTAAAGGTTTTTGTGGACAGGTATTGTTAAAGTCGGATCTAAGCAGGAGCCTGGCGTCTAATTAAGATGAAGAATCACCTAAGCTCCAGCAAATAGAAAGGGTGATGCTTAGGATTAAAACTGGAAGCCTGGCCATGTTCCAAAGCTGGCTTTCACAAATACTGAAACACACCGTACCAGTTCACCAACACTTGGCACAGACCCCAATATCAGTTCTGCTTTCAATCATAAATCCAAAGTGCGTATTTCAAAGCGCGTTCTGTTTTGCTTCTCTATTTCCCCCCAAGAAGGAGGCCTAGTGAACCAATTTAAAACGAACGTGGACATACATATCTTCTTCAACTATTGAATTGGAACAAAACCAGCACATCAAAACCGTCTCCAAAAGAATGACATGAACAGAATCAGCGTTTCATTCAGTTTGGGTCCCTGGTTGAAAAGATGCAATAAGGGCAAATGATCCCACGGATCGAAAAGGCTTAAACCACCCATCCATTTTTTAAAACTTTCCCTTGGGGAGAAAGGGAGGAAGCTTTGCGAGTTTGTAAAACAGCTTGAAAATCATGCCACGTGTACGCTTCTCCCCGGCCCTTCTCCAAATCCAGCTCTCTGTTTTCTATGTCTGTTTTTTCCTTTAATTATCTTCCTGCGTGCAAGCACGAAATGAGAATCTGATGGTCCTGAAGGTACAGTTCGAAGCTGAGGACTCTCTGGGCTGGCCCCCTTCAGGGATTATAAAGTTCAGGGAAGAGCCAAGCTCTATCTTTAAATGCTAATACTTCTCATTTAGCTGATTGGAATAATGATACCTGGCTCATTTTCCGGAAAACCTAAATGCCAAATTTTCCTCCTTCAGACTCCTGAGAGAATGATTTTCATCATTTCCATTTCTCCCTGCACCACAGCAATTGCCTATCCCTTTGTTCCCCGAAGAGTTTTTAAAGTCGCTGTGTTCACATCATTTTTACCTCGTTGCTCTGATCGTGAGCTTATTGACGACAGTGGGGTTTGTCATCCTCTGTGGAGCAAGCCGTGTTGCCAGTTTTCCAGCATGATTCAGCACACGCCATGCTCTCCCAGGGAAGGTGCGTTAACTCGGCCCATGCAGGTACACAGGATGTCACCACAGTGGCCCCTTTCCAAAACTACCCAGCTCCTGGCTTGGCGTTGGGCAACTTTGAAGAAGAGGGTCCCAGGCAAGACAGCAAGCAGACCACCTGCCAGAAACAGCCTCCTCTGGAGCCTTCGCCAAGACACTCCAGCACTGTCCAACTTCTTGCAGGACGCCCAGCAATCTGCTCTTCTTCCCAGGCAAATCAAGACTATCTAAAGCAGGCAGGACTGTTTAGATTTCCAGATCTGCTGTGTTTGCTTTCCCTCCACTCTCTATTACAGTCCAACTGAGTCATATCCATTTTTTAAACAGTTTAAGATTCCAGCTCATTTAAATGGCTTTGCGCTATTTGAAAAAGTCCAGTGACAGTTGCTACGAAGAGGCACGTCCTCTGCGCCTGCACGTGCCTCCATTGAATGGGCGTGTTCCTGACTGGGTTTCTGCTTTCTACTTGCTGAGATGAGGCTCTGATTTATAAACCAACACCTTGTTGGCCGGCGGTGGAAATGATCCAGGTTCACCAGGGGCCCTCCTCGTTTTGTCCTCCACCGGAAACACCCGCAGCGGGTCACTGCAGTGCAAGAAGCAGGCCCAGCCATAAGCAAGGACGCATGGGAGATGCCCTGAGACCTCTGTGACCAGCAGTGGTGGCAACGAGGCCACATGGGTCTGAGAGGCATAGTCTGGACAGGTCGGGAGAGGGCCCAGGGCAGCCTAGAAGCAGGACAGGAAAGGCTTGTGAAACAGGCTGTGAAGACCCCAGAGTGGCCACAGCCAGGGATTCTGGAAGCACCAAGGCTTGCATCTGAATATGGGCTCAAAGGCTGCTGCCCTACGGCCCAGGCCACACGAGGAGGCCTCCACTATCCAAGCAAGGAGGGGCAGAGTGCCCAGGGCAGATGCAGAAGAGCCAACCCTGGTCGCAGCAGGACCGGGAGGGGCATCAAGAGAAGGGACAACTTTGGGGAAATTTTCAAAATAATTAATGACTAATACAAAGCCTAATCTAAAATGAAAGATTCGGTTCTCTCACACCTATTTTTAATGATCCCCAACAGATTTAGAAAACAATCCCCTTGACCCATAAATGGGAAAAGGCTCATTCCATTAGCATCTAAATTATAAGTCCTCAAATGTTAGCCTGTCTTCTACTCGCCTTTCCAAAAATCAACCCAGAAACTATCAAGTACAAACTTCTGTGGAACAAAATGAACATCTGTGATCAGCCACCGGGAGCAAAATCCTAATTGTTCTAAACCTGGCACTTTGCTTTTACAACCAAGTACCTATTTTTTTTTTTTTAAATACTTCATTTCCTTGAAACACCTGCTTTCTTTACCTACTGCCTTCTTAAGGAAGAGATTAATTTTTATTGGCAAGAACAGAAGTTCTTCCCTGAAACAGCAAAGGGATTGCTATGTTCTACATAGCAATGCTAATATAATACACCAGAATATTAACCAAAATCTACAAATCCAACAGGGACACTCCTCAGTTCTCCCACATAAAAGCCAAGGCTGATAACCTCACCTCTTTGGAATTAGGCTGAGTGGAGCCTGCAGTCTTTGTGGCCGGCCACACACCACCCCAGAGCAGGGTGGCTGTATTTCCATTAGAATTGGCCCTCCTTCCTCCATGACCTCCACCCCCCTTCACCCAAATCCAGTTATTCAGCGAGTTATAATTTGGCACTAAAATTCAATTAAGCTGAAACTTTGGTCATACGTGGTCTTTCTTTTCCCAGCAAAGCATAATTTCTTTGACCCATTTTCCAAACGTTAGCCAATCGATTCTTAAAGCCAAGAGAGGTAAAAGTTTATTTGAAAACTGGCTAGAATTTAAAAAAGAAAAAAAATATTCAAATAAACAGGATGTGGCGTTACTGTATTAAAGCGCTTGAAGTTTTCATAAGCACTTGTCAGAGAGCTCGAAACGCTTTGCAGACATTAATTAATGTTCACTCTGGCCCTGTGAGCCATTTTACCAATGGAAATTCTGATGAGAAAGGAAGGAATGAGGGGTTCAAGGCCGCACTGTTGTGAGTCGGCTGCAGAACTGGAGATTGAAACCCCGCCGTTCCCAATGAGCCAGCGAAAGTCTGTCGAAGTATTGAGCAGCCCTATTGAAGGCTGTGGGAGTTTTGGCGGCTTAATGGGATTGTGTTCCGTCTTCAGGCTCTGCTTTAAAAGATTCCATGGCACCGACGAGACTCCAATAAAAGGGCCTCTCTAATTGCTTTCTGACTTTCTATGAAACTTTCTAAGCTATACTGACACCCTCGAATACAACTATGGAATTAAATGGGAGAGAAAGGAGGCACAAAGTGGGTGCGGAGAGAAAGAGAGGTTCTCAGCGCAGCGCGTGTGGGGTGGGGGGTAGCTGGGGGAGGGGAGGGGGCGGGGGTTCAGTCCGTGCCGGGAAAAGAAAAATATGAGTGTTCTCTTTTGTGTTCCGACAAACAGCCCAGCGCGGGGAGGTCGGGGCCGGGGTCACGAGGCTCCGGGCTGCAGCTGCCGCGGCGGGGCGGGGGTCCCGGGTGGCCACCGCGCGCCTCGGCCGCCCGCGGCATCAGCATTCCGGCGGCGCGGGCGGCCGCTGTCCTCACACGACCCAGGCCCGGCCCGAGCGCGCGGCCCCGACCTGGGCGGCCAAGCAAGGTAAGTGGCGCGGGACTGGCCCTCGACAGGGCGCACGGCTGCCTCTGTCCAATGCCTCCGGCCCGAAGTCGGCCCCGATGCCCCGGGCCGGACGCGGGAACGTGGAGCCTGGGGAGGCCCGGGCCTTGCTCGCGGGAGTCAGGAGGCCCGGGCCTCGATCGCGGGAGGTAGGAGGCCCCGGGGGGAACGGCCCGCGCTGCCCTGACGGCGGGTTCCCTCCTTCCGTGGCCTTAGTGGGGGTCCTGGCCGGCGCTTGGCCTCTGCCCTGGAGGGGCAGGTGGGGTCCCTGGACACTGCTGGTCCCCGGCCGCCCCCTCTAGCGCCGCGCGCGCGCACACAGGCCTCCAGCCGGCGCTGCCCACCGCGCGCACCCAGCGCCCCGAGAGTGGGGAGCGGCGCACATCGTGGGGCGCAGGGGGCCAAGCCGTGGCGGCGTCGGCGAGGCGCCGACCATCAAAGGCCGGGGGCGGCGGCGGCCGCGGTGCCCACGGCCAGGCCGAGGGCATGAAAGGATCTTTATCCCCGGGTGAGCGGCGGCCTGGCCTCGCCCCCCCTCCGCGGCCCTAATTGGGGCCGGCTGCTAATGTGATTAAAGGCCAGTTCAACGCCTCTCGGAGCAGACGGTGGGAAGAGGCCGGGACCCCGGCCCCCGCCCGGGGTCACGCCAGGCCCTTGGTCAGGGGGTCGGTGGCGGTGCCAGCCCCAGGACTGCCTGGCCGGGCGCCCGCCGATTGTCCACGCAGGCCGGGAGGCCGCGGGATGCTGGGTTTTATGTAAGCCGGTGGGCTTCGGGCCCGGCCGGATTTGGGGATTCTTTTCGCACAGTTTCCATTTTCTGGCCTTTGGAACGGCGCCCTGGGCCCTCCGATCCTCCCCCTCCGGCCCGGCGCTGGCCGGGTCCACGCGCAGCGGCAGGCCTGGGGTGCCGGGCCCCCCGGGTAGGGGGGCTGGAGAAGATCGAGGCGGGGTCTCCCCACCTGGGACAGAGGCTGAGGCCAGCTGCACCCCTGTGGCTCGCTGCGGCCCAGCAGAGCCCCGCGGCGCCAGGGACAGCACGGCTCCCACGTCGGCGGCGTGGGTGGTCCCGGCGTCGGCCTCCCGGGGCGCGGGCCTGGGAGAAGGCGCTTGCGCGGCTTTGCCCAGCGCGCCCGCTCCCGAGGTCGCCCGGGCTCCTGCTCAGGCCCCGAGGCCCTGGGGACACCGCCCCACGCGTGCTCGGCCCCGCAGAAGCCGTGCGCACAGCGCGCGGAAGGCCGAGCTGCGCCTGGGCGGCGGGGTCTCGGCTCCGCTCCTGCCCCTGCCCGTGCGTCCCGGGCGACTTTGGGGACAGCAAGGGGCCCTGAGGGCGGCCGTCGTTGTGGGCCGCGCTCAAGGCCACCTGGCCGGGCGGCTGCAGCAGCTGAAATGGCCCGGGGTCCCCGGGGTGCTGGGAGCGTGGCCCGGGCGGAGTCCGGCTCCAAAGCTGCGAGTCTGGGTCACTTAGACTGGGGGACGCAAATCACAGTCGCGTGGGAGCGAGGGAGGCGTGACCTCCGCGTGGTTCCCCCGGTGGCCAGGCTGAGCGCTCCGTGGCGGAGGCTCTGGGGCCTGAGGCGGGTCTCCGGCAGGTGGGCGCGCGGCCTGGGTGGGACCTGGCCACAGCCTCCGTGCGCTTCAGGGAAGGAAAATGCCAGCGACCCCGGGGCTGGGTTGGAGGCCGCGCAGGGCAAAGAGGGGCCCCGGCAGATCGTGCGCCCGCAGGGCCGCCGCGCCGCGGGGCTCCAGAGCGATGCTCCCGGTTTCTAACGTGAGCTGAGCAAGAAGGCGTCTGTGAAATTTTTACATATAGATTGTTTACATTTTTCAAATACTCTCTGAAATCTTCTGCAGAGTTTTTTTTATATTTAATACATCAATTTGAACAGAAGATAGGAAATGAAGATGACATTTTAAATCAAGTAGAGCAGCAGCAGACGGTAGTTTTAAATAATATTTTTGGGGAAATGTATTGTGGAGCGACGATTTCATCATGCTCAAAGTCTATCATTTTTTGAAATTTAAAATACGCGTTCTGTACATGTTTTTCAACCGAAAACAAAAAAGGGGAAAAAAGTTAAAAAGCAAAATCCAGAAACCAAGAAAAAGCCGTGAGAGAAAATGGATGGCGAGGAAGGGCAGCCTGCGCCTCCCACACTCTGTTTTCCCCATCCCTAATGGCCTGAAGAAAAAATGCAGTAAAAAATAAACTAATTTTTATATTAAATTAACACATAAAAGTAATTGATTTCTTTCCAGGTGGGTGGAAAGGACCTAGGTATTTTAGTGTATGCAGAAAATATTACACTCACGGTGATAGTCTTCCCTTCTGCTGCTCAGAGAATTGTAGGAAAAAGTAAACAATTTCAGTTTTTTGTAAATTTGTTTATGGAGCACAAATAAAAGTAGGATCCTCTTCTGTGTGAGATAAAAGTTGCACGGGAATAGTGACCTTTTTTTTTAACCAAAGAAATACCTGTTTCTGTTTGGTATAAAACGGTCACATCTAACAAGTGTGTAGCAAGCAGGACGACCTTAGGATTGTTTAAACTACAGCTTGACCAATGTCAGTAACCCCACTGGTTGTGGGGGAAAAAAAATCAGTCTTTATGTTCACCTTACATTTTTTCTTAGATGGCATTTCCAGCCATAGACGTCAATAAGAATAAAACAAATAGTTTGTGTTTTCTTAGCAGATCATTTTCTCGGTCTCAAAAAAGCAAAAATATGCTCATGGCTGCTTTTTAGGAATAACCATTACACCAAACAGGAAAGGAGGAGGTACGTTTTTGTTGACACTTGAACACCGGGCAGATTGAAGCACAGGTAGTTTTACAGAAGTGCCACTCGGCAGCGAGGGCTCATTGGCACGCCAGCCTCGGGGCATCTCTTTATATCTACACAGACACTTTGCATGCTCCTCTTACAATTATGGCTTGTATGACTGTGCAAAAAAAAATAAAATAAAATAAGATAAAGGAAGCCAGGTGGGCTGATTATGCAATGGCCATGCAGGAGAGGCCCAGAGCATGGGGACGGTCCCTGTTTTGGTCCCTTCTTGAGGGTCCTCCTCCATTTCCTGACTCCCTGTCCTTTGTAAATTCCCCAGTGGCCTACTCACTCTGCAGCAGTGTTAGGGGCCTCGCCGTCGCTCGGCACTAAAATGAAACAAAACATGGCCAAGGCATAGACCAGACTTTACGAGCCCGGGTATCCCTTAGCTCGCTGGTCACGTTAGTCCATGGGTCTAGAGAGAGCCCACGGCAGGACAGGTCTGCTCCCATCTCACCAAGGCCAGGCAAGCGATGGGGGTGTCCACCCCGAGTCCCGATGATGGTGGCAAGTTGGGCTGGGGTGTGTACGAGGGTTCGCCAGTTTTGTTTCCGGTTGTGGTCTGTATTTCTGAGAAAACAAAAGTCCCTTCGGGGCACCTGGCTGGCCAGCATAGAGAATGGGAAAATCAGCCCGGCTGAGAGGCGGCCGTGCGGGCACGCCAGGGTGCTGTGCGCTTCTGTATTACTGCCGTGTTAGCAGTGTCTAGATTTGCCCATGCCGAAGGCTGTCCCAGGAAGGATGAGTGGGCAGTAAGAAATATAGAAGCAAGGACGTGTGGATCCCAGGGGAGGCGAGGAAGAAGACCTCCCTGGGAAAGTAGAGGCTGCACCTGCAAATGCATGGGCTGGGGCTCACGCCTGCTTCCAGGTCTCTGTGGCAGGAGTTCCATTCGGAAAAAGCCGGACAGGTGGAATCCTGGGGCTCGCCCCACACCCTGGGCCAGAGTTACCTGGTTGAAAGACAAAGCAAGCGCGTGCCTGTGATCCTGGCACTTGGGAGGCTAAGACAGGAAGGTTGGGATTTCCAGGCCAGCCTGGGCTACGTAGTGAGACTGTCTCAAAAACAAACAAACAAACAGCCCGAGCCTTCCTCCTCCTGCCCACTGCCCACTTCCCACCGGAGGGAGTTCAGCCTCCTTCCCTGCCAGGCCTCCCAGCGCTCCTGCCATCCTGATGTCCCTTACTGACCTCGCTCACCAAGACGGGCGCAGGGCAGAAGTGGCTGTCGCTTGCCATCTCCCCCTCAGGACTACACAGGGGCAAGGACTCCTCCGAGCAGGCCAGCCTGATGCGGCAGCCTCGGGGCCTCTCCTTGGGGGTGCGGGGGCTCCCCCACAGCAGGTGAGCAGCGCTGGAAATCAAGGGCTCTCCGGCTGGTGCTGGGGCCTTGGGAACACTTAGCACCCCTGGGCCAAACCCCAGCACCCAAGTCTCGGCCTCATGCACGGGCACCACCTGGCACCACCGTTTACCCAGCCAGCTGTGCCGGTGTGCGGGAGGAGGCGCACTGCGGAAGTCCCCCGGCGTGTCCTAGCCCCTGGCCTGGGCCCAGCACCAGTGTTCTTGTTCCAAGAACAAAGGCCCGGAGGTCCCTGCAGAACTGAGACAGGCTGAGAGCGGTGGCTTTCCAAGCTTGCTGACTGTGGCCAGGGGGAGAAATACCTCGTGTCTCCCAACTCGGTGTACACAGGACAGCTATGTATACAGCAAGCATCAACTATTTTTTATTTATTATTATTATTCTTTTTGGTGGTACTGGGGGTTGAACCCAGGGCATTGTGCTTGCATGTTTTGCAAGTGCTGGACCACTGAGCTGCACCCCCAGCCCATTTTTTTACTTTTTGAGACAGGGTCTTGCTAAATTACGCAGACTGCCTCTGGTGTCAAACTTGCGATCCTCCCGCCTCTGCCTCCCAAGCCGCTGGGATTACAGGTGTGCGCCACCGCGCCTGGCAAGCATCAGCTATTCACACAGACATGGCTACAAGTTTTCACAGAGCACTACCTATGCTAGGAGCATCCTGATGAGTGTTAGCCTGCTTCTTTTTTACTCAAATGGCAGCCCCCTCCCACCGGAATGGCCCCTCACTGCTGGGTGGACGCTGCAGACCACCCTTCGCCCTTCCCAGAGCCCAGGGTGAGGGGAGGCAGCTGGGGACTCAGCTCACAGTTCCACCTGCTGTGTTTCTTCCCTCACTCCAGCGATGGGGTCAGACCATCCTGCTGAGATTCTGGTGACCACACCTTATCACTGTGACTTTGGGGACATCACCTCCCTTGAGCCTGAGCTTTGGCTTCCTCCTCTTCGAATAAGAGTAAGGACTCTGAGGGGTCCCAGTGAGACCCTGCTCCAGGTAGGAGCCTGCCTCAGGACCTGCCTGGGACATCAAGCAATTGGCCAACACCTGTCACTTTTGTTCTTCTGCCTCTGGTTCCCCCTAGGACACCAGTCACCTTCCCCCACTGTCGTTAGGTGCCCTGCAGAGGAAACAGAAGCCCTGGCTGGGGGCGGAGACGCTCTCCAGCTGCATCTGGCCAGAGGCTTTGGAAGCTGAATGGGGAAACACCACCATGGCCCTCACACCTGTTACCCCAGGGACAAAACATCCTCGCAGGTGACAACAGGCGGTCACGTACGGCCCAGCACTCACTGACCCAGGGCCTCCGATCCCAGCTGCCTCTAGAGACACAGGGTGTCCTGTGTGGCTTGCTCTGTCCAAGAGCCCTGGGCACTGGGGCTGCTGGTGGCCTCCTAGGATCTGTCCCCCTCTGCTTGTGGTGCCACAGAATCCTAAATCTGCTTCCCCAAGAGGGATGGCTCAGCTGGGCACTCACCTGGAGCATCTGTGGCCCCCGTGGCCTGTCCACCTGGGTTGCTGGACATTGCTTCTGCTGGGCAGCTCTGCTGAGCCTGTGCACACTCATTCTCGAAAATGCACCCAGCTCCACTTACCACCAGGTGGACACCGGGCAGTGGAGAGGGCAAAGCCCAGTGCCAACGCCCTGCTCAGGAGCACCTGGCGCTGCAGAGAAGACAGACAGGGACACGCTCGGGCTAGGGTGGGATCTGGAGGACACTCTTCAACCCAGCACCACCCCCAAGCTGTCAGGCACATCGAGTGACCAGGGGACATGAAGGCAGAATTTGCTTCCTGACTGAGGTATGTCCCACAGAACCAGCTGGGGTTTCCTGCGAACTCAGGCCAGGGGCAGCTGCACAGCTTCTAGGGTGTCAAGGTGCGGGGCGTGTGGGTGCAGGAGCAAGCTAACACCCCAGGAGAGCCTGGAGGCCTGTGAAGAAGCCGGGGAGGAGGAGTGAGGCGGGGGGAGGAAAGAGAGACAGAGCGGGGCCCCCCTCTCTCACAGAGACGGCTGCGGCCGTGGGGCTGGCCAAGATCCCGGGGCCTCCCTTCCCCAGAATAAGCCATGGTGTGGAGGGTGGGGCTGAAGCAAAAGCCTTTCTGGCTGGATGAGGGACCCAGCAGCACATCCAGGCCTTTGGAGGCTGTGGCCGGCTGGGAGTGGACGTGAGGGCAGCACTGGGCCAAAGCAGGGTAAAAGTGGGAGCCCAGTGAGGCCAAGATGGCCACGCTGCTGGAATGGATGGAGCAGCTGTCACTCCCTCGCTACCTTGTGGTGGAAGCCGGCCAGCAAGAGAGGCGCTGGAGAGAAGCCAAGCTTGGACAGACAGACAGACAGACAGACCTAAGATGTCCTGTTGTTGTTGTTGTTAGGCGCCATCATGAGTTGTGTCTGACTCATAGCAACCCTCATAGGGTTTTCAATGGCTGATTGTTTGGGGATTGCCTTAGCAGTGGGTTACCACGTCCTTCTCCCATTTGGGGGTGCTGGGAATCGAACTTGGGACCTCAGAGACTGCAGAGCAGCACCCTACCAACTGAGCTAAATAACATGTCCTAACCTGGCAGAAAGCAGAGGGAAGGCTCTCCTGCCTCTTCTTATAGGACAGTGGTCCCTCCCCCTGATGTTTCTCACAGGGGGTGGATTTCTGCCTTTGAATTCGGGGAGGACCCTGGCATCCAGGCCAGTCTAGGCTCCCTCCACGCCTCCAGCTGCCTGCCCCTGTACCATGCCCACCCCCTTGGCTCTTATGGGCTCCGGCTTCCCCTGCAACTTTTGGGACTTGTCACCTCCATCATCCCATGAGCGTCTTCCTTACAACATGCACTTGTGTTCTACTGGCTGCTTCTGTGGAGAACCCTGGCTGTCCCAGCCTCTGAGGGGACAAAGGGACTCAGGGAGACATGGTGATGTCATTGTGTTGTACCCAGCAGCTCAACCCAAAAAAAAATACTCCAAGACACAAACAAATGGATGGGGAGCAGAAAAGTTTATTTAGACCGGCCAGCCGCCTACTTTCAGTCCTGGGAGTGGACTTTCAGAAAGTAGCAGCCAACTCACATTGGTCAGGGGCTTTATAGGGTAGGGGGCGGAGAAGCAGAATTACAGAAGCAGGAACGTTTTTCTTTTTATTATTGGAAATTTTTAATGTGCACCTTAATGTGGTTCATTCTGACACGCTTTTCATTGTAACGTTTCCATATATGCATTTTGATGTACATTATTCCTATAGGTTCCCCCTTGCCCTCTTGTATGCTTCCCCCCATCCCACCTTCCACATCTAAGTCTTCTCTATCATTTACTTGGCAATATTTTTCTATATGTCCTTGGGTTCCAGTTCTGTTTAAGGTAGAAACTTTTCCTGTAGTGAACTTTGTTTTTATCTTGTCAGAACAATTACATGCATTTTCTAGACCATTTATATTGACACCATTCTTAGCTTTTTTTTTTCCCCCTTTTATTTTGATCCGACCTTTGAATAGGATTTTTCCTTCCTATAATTTTGATTGAGCTCCCATATATGAGTGAGAACATGTGGTATTTCTCTTTTTGAGCTTGTGTTCATTCACTTAAAATAGTTTTCTCCAATTCCATCCATTTTGCTGTGAATGGCCTTATTTCATTTTTTTTGATTGCTGAGTAGTATTCCATTGTGTATATGTACTATAGTTTTTTTATCCATTCTTCTGTTGAAGGGCACTTTGGTTGATTCCATATCCTTGCTATTGTGAAAAGTGCTGCATTGAACATGGAGATGCAGGTGTCTGGTGGTGTGATGACCCATCTCCCTTTGGGTAAATTCCCAATAGCGTAGAAGCAGGAACTTTTTTTTACGGTAAAGGGGTGGGGGGTACAAAGTAAGTTTCCATTTTCCAGAGCTAGGCCTGTACAGGAATTCCCGAATTTGACCTTTTACGAGGTTATTTTGGGACACCACCTGTTTCTTAATCCAGCCCTTCGGCAGGCACAGCCACCTTGTGACACAGCGGCCCTTATCAGCTTTTGCTGAGGGCTGGTTTTCAAGGAACCAGAGTGATTTTTGAGTGACCTTAGGCCTGCTGTCACAATTGGAACCGGGTCCAGGTGAGCTTGAATTCTTTGTTTGCAAGAACCGATACATTCCCATGTAAGCCCATGTGAGCTGGCCTCCACGCACCCTCCAAAAGAGATGGGAAGGTGTCAGGGGAATGGCTGAGCGCCGACCGACTGCTCCCCTGTCCCCACCAGCCCCAGATCTGGGTCGTACCCCGGCTCCCTGAAGGGGGTGGAAGGTTCCACATTCAGTGCGTCAGCATTGCGAGTGCACCAGAGTCCCATCCGTACTCTGGCGGGGCACTCGTACGAGCGCCAGGACTGTGCTCTGGAGCCGAGGACGGAAGCCAGGTCCCTGGTGAAACAAGAGGAGACAACAGACAGAGGAAGCAAGGCTGGCCCTCCAGAGCTGTCTCAGGTCAGCTGTGTGCACACTTCTGAGGGAAACCTGGCTACTCGGTCACTGTGCATCTAGGCCCCCGCCCTTGCATCAAGGCCTCCTTTGGAAGGTGGTAGGCTCAGGGATGCCAGTACCCGACAAGGCCTGAGTAGAAGTGAAGGCCTCTTTTGCCAGTGCACAGACACCCAGGATGGAGGAACACACCCCCCTCCCCCCCGCCAAGGGCCAGGACAGCCTCGGCTTAAGGAAGTGCATGGGGGCCTGGCCGGCCGGCCCGCCCTCACAGCCTCTGCACAGCCTTGAGCCCCACACTGTAAAGGCAAGGCTTCATCTTTGTGTTGTTGCTAGGTGCCACTCCGTCAGATCCAACTCATAGTGACCCTCACAGGGTTTTCAATGGCTGATTGTTTTGGGATTGCTTTGGAAGTGGATTGCCACATCCTCCTGTTTTTGCGGTGCTGGGGGTTGAACCTGGGTCCTCAGAGAGTGCAGAGCAGCACTCTTCCCACTGAGCTAAATCCTAGCCCTGTTTTCAGGGTTAGTGTGTCTTTAATCACCAATTTTAAAAGAATTGGCTGAGCCAGGCACGGTGGTGCACGCCTGTAATCCCAGCAGCTGGGGAGGCGGAGGCAGAAGGATCGCAAGTTTGAGACTAGAGGCAGTCTGCGTAACTTAGCAAGACCCTGTCTCAAAAAGTAAAAAAAAAAAAAAAAAAAAAAAAAATGGCAGAGGGCGCAGCTCAGAGGGCGCAGCTCAGTGGTCCAGCACTTGCAAAGCATGCAGGTGTGAGGACCTGGGTTCAACCCCCAGTGCCACAATAAATAAATAAATAAAAATAGGCTGAGCAGGCGGGGGCTTGCGGAACCTACTCGAAGTCCTTAACACGTGAGGCTTCCATCTTCCCCACCTGGGCTTCAAACCGTCTTTAGGGGTCCCTGGATTGGAACTGGGTCCAGGTGAGCTTGAATTCTTTGTTTGCGAGAACCGATACCTGGATTACCGGCATTCCAGGGGTCTCCAATCAAGGTCATCAAGCAGTAGGAGGCTGGAGGCTGGACCCCACCACTTCCCACAATGGCCATTAGGAAACTGGCCAGGGAGGGGTGGGCGAGCTGGTCTCCATGGAGACAGGACTGCGAGCCCTGAAGGCCCCCGAGATCCTTTCTTCTCTTGCCCTGCAAGGGGAAGCAGAGCAGGTGTGTGCAGATGGGGTACCCTGCTATCATCCTGAGGCTCACACATGACCGTCCATGCCCCCCACCCCCAGCTCCCCTTATTCTACAGATAAAAAAAACTGAGAGCCAGGGAGGAGGCTTTGGACACTGGGCACCGCCGTCTCCCGTGGAAACCCGCGCCCGCCTGAAGCCTCAAGTGGCCTCTCGGCCCCGGGCTGCCAGGATACCTGCGGTCACCAATAGCAACGTCATCCTCAATCGTTGGACGAGTGGCAGAGCAGCGAGCGAGCTCGAGCGAGGGCTTGGGGATGGGAGGAGGCCTTTCGGGGGGATGCGGCTGTTGCCAGGTGACCCCTG
Source organism: Pedetes capensis (assembly GCA_007922755.1). NCBI lineage: Eukaryota > Metazoa > Chordata > Mammalia > Rodentia > Pedetidae > Pedetes > Pedetes capensis. The sequence goes on along the minus strand of VMDO01006099.1, from coordinate 77,593 downwards.
AATTCTGTCCTGGACTAAATATAGCTCCTTGAGCATTTTTGATCTTGCTAACCGTGCAGCCATGGTACATAATAATTAGTCGTACATAAATAATTAGTCGCTCTCATCTTTTCGAGTGTGGAGTTGGGGCAGCTCAGTAGGACCTGGGTGGGGGCCTTGAGTCCTGCTGCCCGCTGGCCCCTGTGTGATACCTGGCACAGGCGGTGGGGAGCCCCACCCTCCCCCTCACATTCCTCACCTCTGGCCACCCTCCCCCTCACATTCCTCACCTCTGGAAGGAGGACTTGGACCGGACCTTGGTCAGGTTCTACTGTCTCCAGCATTCTGTTTTGGCAGCCCAGCAAATAGAGCCGATTTCTAGAAATGGGGACCGGTACCTAAATAAGACTTCCAGCACCTGGCTTAATTCTTCTACCTGTGTCTTGTTGTTGTTGTTAGGTTCTGTGGAGTCGGTGTCCAACCCAACGTATAACAGGCGAAGCAGTATTGTTACTGCTTCTCTGCCGTTCATAGGGTTTCTGCAGCACCTGGTGTTCCCAAGCGGTCTCCCATCCAAGTACTAACCAGGCCCAACCCTGCTTAGCTTCCGAGATCTGATGGGATCAGATGCCACAATGGTACAGCTGAATGCACCAACTCCTTGTTGTTGTTGTTGTTGTTAGGTGCCATCGAGTTGGTATCCGACTCATAGTGACCCTCATAGGGTTTTCAGTGGCTGACTGTTTTGGGATTGCCTTAGGAGTGGATTGCCAGGTCCTTCTCCCATAAAGTTGTTGTTGTTGTTAGGTGCCGTTGAGTCACTATCCAACTCATAGCAACTCTCATAGGGTTTTCAATGGCTGACTGTTTCGGGATTGCCTTGGGAGTGGATTGCCAGGTCCTTCTCCCATTTTTGCGGTGCTGGGAATTGAACTCAGGACCTCAGAGACTGCAGCACAGTGCTCTACCAACTGAGCTAAATCCCAGCCCACCAACTTCTTAGAGGAACAATATTTTCCTTTTGGGGGAAGGGAGTGAATTTTTAAAACTACATGACTGTGTCTTTCCTTTTAATTCAGTAATACATAATGAAAGAATGAAACGCCTGTGCCCAAAGAACCCTTGTTGACACTTTCTAACATGGAGTCACAGGTGCGCCTGGGGAGAAAATGCACAGGACACAGAAAGGTAGAAAAGGACAACTAAAAGCCCCTCACCCAGCCCCAGCCCCTCGCCGGGCACAGCCACATCATCTCCACATGCAACCAAGGCTCAGGCCCACGCCCCGCACTGCCGTAGACCACCTACATGGCCTGGCATGTCCTCCACCTCCCCGCTGTTGTTGTTAGGTGCCCTCGAATCGGTATCCAACTCATAGCGACCCTACGTACAACAGGCGAAACACTATTGTCAGTGCTTCTCTGCTGTTCATAGGGTTTTCAATGGTGGATTGATTTTTGGGAGTGGGTTGCCAGGTCCATCTCCCAAGCCTACAGCACCTGGTGTTCCCAGGTGGTCTCCCATCCAAGTACTAACCAGGCCCGACCCTGCTTAGCTTCCGAGATCTGATGGGATTGGATGCCAGAGGGCTACAGCTGCAGGCCACATCCCTGGTGCCTCAATTTCTCCACCCACATAATGGGTAGAATGATGATGCCTACCTCCTGCGCCTTCTGAGGACGCATGGGGCCCTGGAAGAGGGTTTGCTGTGCAGTGCCCTCAGTTTGTGTATTCAATAGCGATATAAACAGTTACTGCCTGTTCTCCCAGATGCATTTCCTCCATTGATTTCTTTTCCTTTTTCATTTTTACCTCCCCAACGGATCATATGGGAGAAGGACCTGGCAACCCACTCCCAAGGCAATCCCGAAACAGTCAGCCATTGAAAACCCTATGAGGGTCGCTATGAATCGGATACCGACTCGACGGCACCTAACAACCACCACAACAACAACGGATCGTACTTTGTTCCTCCCACTGCTTCCTTCACTTTGTTAGTTTAGAGATCCACTCACCCCAAGACATGCTCTTTCCTCGGGGCCTCTGAGTGTGGGGCAAACCTCAACATCCATACATCCCTGTCCTGTGCTGTTATCAAAACGCTGGTGTTGTACCTGCCGCTGGCCCACACCGGCTGAGCACTTGCAATCTGCCCACATTTGCCCTTCCACTGACATGGGTGGACATCCCATTTCCCCACACCCCTTCCAGCCCTGGGGGTCACCGCAGCTGGGTATTTTCCAGTCCAGCTGTTTGGTTGGCCATGGCCCTCTGTGGATGTATGGGCCAGAGTTCCAAAGCCATGCAGAGTCCCAGGAATCTCGTGTGGGAATGGCCGTGAGGGGCAGTGGGGGACCACGAAGGCGTGGTGGTACCGTGAAAAGCAGAGACGCGAGTGGACACTCAAATCAAGGACATCGCAGGGATGGCCTGGGAAATTAAGCTGGACCCACAGCCTCCAGCCAGCTCCCTGATGCCTCAGAAAGCCCTGTCCAGCGTCCACTGCCCAGAGGGGAGTGCCTGCCACGGGGCCCAGAGAAGCTGTCGGGGACATTTCCAATTAACTTTTTCCTGTGTTTCCCTGAGTCAACCCTCTGCATCCTGGCTCCAACACCAGCCTCGGGGCCTTTGAGAGCCGAGGCTGTCTGAGTGACCCCTGAGCAGGTTCAGTTCTACCCTCAGACAGCTGGCCGCCTCGTGGACACAGCCGGATGCCTTTCTGAGCCAAGCCCTGTGGGGATGCAGATGGGGCCAACCCAGGTCACCTATCCAAGTGGCCACAAAGCAGTGACGCCATCGGCCACCTTCCCGTTACTCCCTTAGAGAAAGTTCTAGAAGAGAGGTTGCGTAGGTTTCCGGCAATGAGGAGGCAGGCTTTGTGATGATGGTAAAGGGTACGTGTCCACTCGCCACGAGGCCAGATTCTTGATCAAAGGTTCCCCTGGGTGTTGTGTTTTTGGATGAGTTCAGCGTTGGAATGAACAGACCGAAGGGAAGCGGTTTGCCCTCGGCGGGGATGGGCCTCGTTCCGTCAGTTGACAGCCCCAGTAAGAGAGGATTCCTCCCACCTCATGGCTTGGAGTCGGGATGTCTGGGTTTTCCCTGCCTTTGAACTTGAGCTGAAATATCAGCGGTCTTGGCCCGCTCAGGCTACTGTCGCAAAAGACCAGAGATGGCGGGGCTTAAACCTCATTTATTTCCACAGTCAAGGAGGGTGGAAGTCCACGGCCCCCAGGTCTGACAGCTTGATTCTGGTGAGGACCCACTTCCTGGTTTCCCACGAAGTCCTAACATGGCAGAGAGAGGGAAAAAGAGAAACGGGGAGAGAAAGATCTTGTGTTTGTCTTTTTTTTCCTTTCAGTGCTAAATGTTGAACCCAGGGCCCTGTGCATGCTGGGCAAATGCTCCACCACCGGATACACCCTCAAGCCCCCTTTTCATTTATTTATTTATTTATTTATTTATTTATTTTAATTTTGAGATAGGTTTTCACTGCGCTGCACAGTTGGCCTCTGGTCTCGAACTTAGGAGACTCCTGTCTCAGCCTCTCCAGCCTCTGGGATTACAGGCCACCTCCACTGGTTTATAAAGACACCAATCTGTTCAGGAGGGCTCCACCCTCATGGGCTAAACCTCCCCCAAAGTCCCCACCCCCTCACCCATGGAACTGGGGGTTGGATTTCGGCTATGGATTCGGTCAGGACACAGACATCAGGCCACACCAGGCTCCATCTGAGGCTCCAGCCACCCATGTTTGCACCGTGCCCAGCCCTTGGCTCTCCTGGGCTCCTGCCTGCCCACCACAGGTCTTGGGATTGTCGCCTCCATCAACACATAAGCCCTGCCTGCAGTATTCACGCGCGTTCACCTGCTGCTTGTCTGGAGAGCTCTGACTGACACAGCCAGCGACTGGCCTTAGGGAGACAGAGTTGGTAAAAATGCTCACATCCAGTGCCAGGTGCGGTGGCGCACGCCTGTCATCCCAGCGGCTTGGGAGGCGGAGGCAGGAGGATCGCAAGTTTGAGACCAGAGGCAGTCTGCATAATTTAGAGAGACCCTGTCTCAAAAAGTAAAAAAAGTGGGCTGGGGATGCAGCTCAGTGGTCCAGCACTTGCAGAGCATGCAGGCGCGAGGCCCTGGGTTCAACTTCCATTATCGCAAAAAAAAAAAAAACCCTCACATCGGTTCAACCGTTCCACAGTGGGGTCAGGTTCCGCCCACCGAGCTCTGCCCCATCCGCAGCAGCTGCTTCTCCTCTGCTCAAGCTGCCCTCTTCGCCCAGCCCCTCGACCTCCCCCAGCTTCCCCTGCTCCGCTCAGCCACCACCTCACCCTGCAGTCTCTTTCTGTCCCTTTGTGCCTCCATCGCTCTGGAGGCCAGGCAGAGGCCACATCCAGGTTGCCATCGCTTATGGCAGTGAGTGACACAGGGTAGGATTGAGTGGCATCTGGTTTGGGAAAGAAGGGAGTGTGGCATAGCCCCCGGGGGCAGCTAGGCACAGTGCTGGGTCCCAGCCCCAGCCACAGGACCCGGGATCCAGCACCTTAGTTTCCTGATCTACACCATGGGGCACTGGAACCATAGATGCCAATGTTCTTTCCAATTCTGTTATCCCCGGCTCTTCTCGTGGTCAGAGCTGGAAGGTGGGAGAGGTGGAGGGAACAAGAGGGAGCTCGGCTCTGAGTTGCCCACGGCACCGCTGGGTGCCCGCCCGGCAGGCTGCCCTCCGGCTCCCAGGGACAATTCCCAGACTCCCCGGTGTCCTGGGGAAGCAACAGGGGCGGGCCGGAGGGCACGAGAGGACACGCGCTCACTGACCATCCAGCCCAGCGAAGCTAGAAACCGTCAAAAAGTAAAAATTCCATTTGTAAACAAGATCGAATTATTTGATTGTGAAACCAGGGTCCGTGGAATTTAAAATAATTTAATATGAAACGATATCATTTGAAATGCTGACCAGCCAAGGACCTGGGGGGAGGGGGTGCTGTATCCTCCTGCGCCCAGACACGTGGAAACCCAGCCTCAGGGAATAATAACAAATCATCGGTTCAAGGATTGGGGTAGAGAGTCAGCTATGCGGCAGCCCAGGCGGGGCATGGGGCCACCAGCCTGCGGCTCCCTGTCCTCTCAAAGTCTCCAGCCTAGGGACGCAGGGATGGGTAAACAGCAGTGCCAGAGAGCAGGAGAGGAACAGGCAGGGGACACACAATTCAAGCCAAAAGGGAGCTCCTGACACAGCCAAGGGACACAATCGTGAGCCATGGGCGTGGTCGGGAGGCTCCAGAGAGCAGTGATACAGCTATGAGAGATGGGGTCGGGAGGTGAAGCAAGCCCAGCCCCACGCTCAGAGGAGAGGGGTCGACAACCCCAGCTCGGCCTTTTGCTGTGCCTGCGATCGCAGACAGGCAAGCCATCCCCAAGCCTCAGTTTCCTAATCTGCAGAATGGGGCCAATCACCTCCCTTTGTCCTGACCACTAGGAGGCACAGAGGTCGTTCTTGTGCGGCCTGGGGCTGCGATCCACAGATCTGTGTTGGGGGAGGCGGCAGGCAGGTGTCCTGCAGTGAGGCCACAGTCCTGCTCCAGGGTAGGAGCAGGCTCCCCCAGGCTCAGGTCAAGAGGGCACGAGCGGACCTTGCACCTGGTGCCTCTTAAAGAGACTGCGGAGGTGGGGCCCGCGGATCCCGGTTCCCCGGCACCCCGCTTCCACGTGGTCCGCCTCAACACAAACACGCCTGGGAATATTTCAGGACGGTAAAAGCAAGGAAAACAAACCCAGGGAGCCAGACAAGGAGCATGGAAATACGGACTTTCATGTCACATCCAGAAACCACATGTTCACCAGGCCACCTGCGGGCTGGTAACTCAGTGGGGAAACGAGGCTTGTTGTGTTCAGAGAGATCAAGCTGGCCTGACAGCTGCAAGGGGGCAGTCCGGTGGCCGTCTTCCCTCCTTCCCCCCCGGCCACAGCTCGTGCCAGGGAACAGGGGCTCCGCATCGCTGCGGCCGCCCCAGACCTATCCCCTAACCTCTCTGCGCACAGTGGGGTCTGGAGAATGCCCAAGATTCCCCAGCTAGCCAGTGGCAGGCCCAGAATCCCAGTCTGGGAGCCTGACTCCCCAGCCTCCCCCCCACCACCACCACTCGTGCCTGAGCTATCTTGAGTGGCCGTGGGAGCAGTAGGGGAGAAGAGACCCATACGGCCACCGGCCCCAACACAGACCTAGCACCTGTGGGCTCGGGATGGCTCCGCGTCTCTCCCACCCTTGGAAATGGCACGGCTGAGAAGCGTTATTTTTATTCCTCCCCAGGCTTTGCCAGATTATATTGTCAAGGCCAGTGCTTTGGAGATATTTCCTTGGTTTCGCAATTCACACGGTGACTAACACATGTTACATTTTGAAAACCTCTCCGGGTAAAAATTTAAGCTGAATCGTAAATACATAAAAGTCTCGGTGTTAATGGGGTGCGTGATTTCTCGGTGGCTATTTTGTAACCCAAGCCTCTGAGAGCATGTGGAATTCTATAAAATCAGGTAGTGAGGCGCCTGGCCGGAGCTGCCCTTTGAAGCCATCCTCATGGGCAGCAGCTCTGACGTTTCTCCATTATTACATAAGTCACAACACTCCCACGCTCCCTGCCTGGCGGGGTGTCAGGAGGTGTTCTGGGCGGTCAGAGCTGGGACAGCAGGACTCCACAGCCTCGGGGGGACCCCGTGGGCATCACCTCCTGGGAACCCCTGGTTTTTGGGTTACAGGTGGCAAAATTGAGGCACACAGATGTTAAGGGACCTGCCGAAGACACAGTGGGGGGACGCCATCCCAGGCCCCCTGCCTTTCTGCCACACAGGGCACCCACGGCCACCCAGCCCACCCACTGTCCTTGCTGCTGGGCACCTTGGGCCCCCCGCGTCCCAGCTCATCCCTCCGCACCAGCTGATGACCCAGAGTGGCCCCAGCAGGACAGCCACTGCGTCAGCTGAGCCACTGGCATTTCTCTGAGTGTTTGACTGAGAAATGACGGACAGGATAGCGGCGGCAGGGTACCTGGTAGCCCTTTGCTCGTCACAACTAGAGGGCCCTGTGGGAGCAGGCAGGAGGGGCATGGGGAGGAGGAAGGAGGACCGTCCACAGGCAGGGTGAAGCTGGGCAAGAGCCCTGTCCATGGCCTGAGGTGGCAGCTGACCCATGCAATCTGAGGCAGAAGGATTATTGAGAGTTGGAGGCCACCCTGGACTATGTAGGAAGACCCTATCTCAGAAAGAAAGAAAGAAGCTGGGCATGGTGGTGCCCACCTGTAATCCCAGAGGTTTGGGAGGTGGAGCCAGGAGGATCGCAAGTTCGAAACCAGAGGAAGTCTGTGTAAATTAGCGAGACTCTGTCTCAAGAAGTAAAGAAAAAAAAGGGGGGCTGGGGGTGCAGCTCAGTGGTCCAGCACTTGCATAGCATGCAAGCGCGAGGCCTTGGATTCAACCCCTAGTATCTCAAAAAAAAAAAAAAAAAGAAAGAAAGAAAGGAAGAAAGGAAGAAAGGAAGGGAGCACCAGAGGCCCTGTCTATTGGAACCAGCCTCCCTGCCCCTGAAGTGCTGCACCCGCCCCTGTTTATTGCTTCAGTGGTTAAGGCTTATGGCTCCGGTCCGAGGTTATCCCTCTGAGGTTATCCCAGTTGGTTCATTTACCCTTCCAGCACTGATAACCACCACTTCCTGCATGCTGCAGCCCAGCTGGGGGTCTGCGCTGTGTCTCCAGAGTCCATCCCATGACTGAGCAAAGTGGGCAGTTAGTGATTCTTTGTTGAATCCATGCACCTCCAAAAGAACAAAGGAGTCACCTGTCCACCCCCTGCTTGGTTTTACCACTATCAGCAGGCAACTCAGGTGACGGCAGCTCTTCCTCCCTCCCTGACTCAGACGGACCGTGCAGAGGGACAGGCAGCTCTGTAATCAGCAGGGCTCACCTCGGGCCACGCGGGAGCCAGGAAGTGGCGGCACACCTAGAGACTTTATGATACAATAAACTCCTGGTGGATATTGATTTTTCTTCAGAGTTCAGATCCTATCTGTCTGGGTTCCTCTCGTCACCCTAGCTCACCCCAGAGCCGCCGTGCAAGCTCAGAGTCTCAGGTCAACCAATCTGGGTGTTCTTGGATGCTGCAGGGCCACCTGCCCCTAGCCAGGACCTTCCCCGCCCGCATTCCAGAAGCCCCTGGCTATCGCAGGGTGCAAACAGATGTGCGCATCCAAGGCAGTAGCTTTGAGGCGGTGCTCGGGTAAGGAAGTGGTCAGGGCCGGGCAGCAAGGGGCCATCGCTGGCTTCCGGAAGTGGTGACTGTTCTTCCCTGCGCTGGGGGTGGGGAAGTGGGCAAGACGCCCTCTGGGCTCACAGGACATTGGGGGCCAAAGGGCCAAGAGAGAGTCCCAGAGAGAGTCACAAACACTGTGGTAGGCACTGAAACAAGAGTCAGTCCAAAGCCCCCAGAGGGAAGGATCCCCTCCAAGGAGGGGTCAGCAAAGGCTTCCCAAAGAAAGGAAATTTCCATCATCGTCCCTGGCAATTTTAATTCGGCGTCTCCAGAATGCTGTTCTCTCAGAGCCAACTGGGAACTTAATGGAATTACTCAACTTTGGGTAATAGCGAGTCTGTCTAGGTCGCGCGGGGAAGTACTTCAAAGTTACTCTTTCTTCTTTTTTATTATAGCAACGGCTCACAATGCTTGAAAAGACATTTTCCTTAATTCAATTACCGAGCAAGCTAAATGCATTTGCTGGAGATAATTAAGAATCTTTATAAATATAAAACAATTATCCCATCAAAATACAGCACTGGATGTTATTATTCAGGCTGATTTTTCAATCAGAGCGCTCCCCTCCCCCACCCTTTCAGAACAATTCCAAAGCCCTCCGTGCCTGCCTGCCTGCTCTGCTTGGCAGGTCCGGGCCTCTCCGGCTGCCAGCTCTGCGTCCACCACCGCCGCGGGGCTTGCGGTGTCCGCCTGACCCCCTGGCCCACGAGCAGCCTGCAGCCAAAGCTTTCTTCACTCACTCCGTCCTCGCCTTGGCCCAGAGCAGGTACCAAGAAAACCACGTGACGTAGACCAGAGGAGCTGGGGAGCTGGGGAGCCGGGACAGCTAAGTGCAGCGAGGTACCCTGGCTTGGATCCTGGAACAGAGAGAGAACATTGAAGGGGAACTGGTGAAATCCAAATAAAGTTAATCATCACGGCCCCGCATCCGTTTCCAGGCACTGGCAAAGGTACCTCGCTGAGGCAGGACCGTTAACAGAGGACAGCCAGGGCGCGCAGCGTGCAGGAACTCTCTATTCTATCTTTGCAACCTTCTATAAACCTAAGATGACTCCAAAATAAAACGACTGCCAAAACGAAATGCCAAGTACGACTGAGTGAGCCAGGAGGGCAGAATCTCGCCATTGCTTGACGGTTCCCCATCTTTAGAAACCCACCCTAGACCCCCGCTCCCCACCTCCAGCTGCAGCCTGGCCTCTGTTCTTCTGCAGATGAATTTCTTGAGCTGGGAACTGCAGTTGCCGCCTCCACAGCAGCCACACCCATCCCCGCTCCACTCGGCCTCAAGGTGAGGAAAGGGCGCTGGTCCTTCCGCCAACGGCACCTCTGAGCACCCCAAGAGCGTGCGCCCCCTAGGAGGAACCCTGCCAGGCGAGTGGCATCAGCCCCCACTGGGACCAAGGACTCCAACAGAGCCGGTGGCTGCTGTTACCCCACGGCCCCAGGCTGCACACTGGGGATCCCCAGCCACCCTCAGCTCCTCACTCAGCCTTCAAATCATCACACAGCCTCCCTACTTCCTCCCTGTGGGCCCACAAGCCCCAGGGGCCCTCGGACATGGCATGAATGGAGGAGCACAGACTGTGCAAATGCCCAGGGGCAGGAACAACACCAACTCAGAGTGGGCTGCGCAGGAGGCACGGCCACGGGTTACTGTGCAGGGATTGGAGAGAGGGGCTGCCCTCCCGGAAGCTCTTTGCTATCACTTGCAGCACGATCGTGTTTGATGGGCAGATGTCCCAGACCATCCCGCTTCCTGCGGTAGCCCCTTGTTTGCACACCTCCATGTCACCTGGCTGTCACCTTCTCAGAGCTTGGGCCTGGCAGGCAGCTGGCTCCGTGAGAATCCCTCAGTGGAGCAGGGCTGTGATTTTCATGGCCCCTCCCACCCTGACATTGTTGCTGTTGTTGTTGTTAGGTGTTGTTGAGTCGGTATCCAACTCATAGTGACCCTCTGTACAACAGGGGAAACACTGTTGTCAGTGCTTCTCTGCTGTTCATAGGGTTTTCAATGTCAGGTTGATTTTTGGGAGTGGGTTGCCGGGTCCGTCTCCCAAGCCTACAGCACCTGGTGTTTCCAGGCAGTCTCCCATCCAGGTACTAACCAGGCCCAACCCTGCTTAGCTTCCAAGATCTGACGGGATCGGATGCCGCAGGGCTACGGCTACAGGCACCCTGACAATGCCCAGGTTAAAATGATCGTTAATAAACTTACAAATACTTCGGCAATGTTTTTCTCTGCTCTAGGCAAAATTGGATAGGTGCTCTTGGGCCTCTTAAGGTGTCGTGTTGAGACAGACATTCTTGCACCGTGCCTGCATGCCTCAAGGACTGCTGTCCCCCGTCACACTTCCCAGCTAGGTGACCCGGGGCAAGTTACTTAACGTCTTCGATCCCTCCTCTGAAAAACAAGGATAATGATACCTGCTTTGCAGAGCTTTTACGAGGATTGCTCAAGCTAATGTGTGTCGAGGCATTAATTCCAGCCTGGCCCCGGGAGGGGATCAATAAAGAAGAGGCACTCTTGCGCAACAGGCTAACCATCTGAGCTGACAACAGTACCGCTGCGTCCAAATGCTCCCCAGAGCCTTGGCTCTACTCTGCAAATAAGACCTCTTGATTTTATCTTGTGGGCTTAAACCTCTTCAGCTCCCTCATTACGTGAAACTCCGAGTACCTGGGTCAGGGGCGCCTGCTCATCGCCCTTGGGGCCCCACAGCCCTGTCACGTACTACGGGAGGAAGGCACGGTTGGCTGCATTTCCCGTCTGCATTTGCCCCGGTGGGCTGGTCTGGACCGGGCTTGTCCGGTCTGTCTGATGCTCCTGCAGGGCCCTGGCTCGGGTTCCTCATTGTAATAAGCGCAGAGCAGGGTGTTTATGAAGGAGCAGGGATTTGACCGAAGTCCAGGCTCAGCTCGGAATTCCCTCTGACCGCTTTCTCTTCCTCCAGGGACGTGCTGCTGGAGCAAGCCGGGGGAGCCAGGTCAACAGGACTTGAGCTGCCAGGAGTTCTCTGCGGGGGTGGCGGCCGGACAAAGCCCTCAGCGTCTCCTTGTCGGGACCGAGCTTCCACCTGGGGCCCTCGCTGAGCCTTATTCTGCTAATGAGATCGGACAGGCTTGTAATTTTAGGTAACTGCCGTTGCTGCTGAGACTGGAAAAGAGGCTCATTCCGTGGCATTCCCACACATTCCTCCCAGCTTGTTTAGCTTGGGAAATGAGTCAAGAGCAGGTAGGAAACCGGAGGGTCAAACGCGAGCCCTTGCGAGAAACTGACTCACGCGTTACCAACAGCCTTATTCACCCTCCACTTCCTGCCATTGGCTGTCTATTTATTTATTCATTTATTCAGCAAATATTTATTGAGCAGTTAACATATACTTGTACCTTTCCACACCCGCAAGGCTTGCCCTGGCTGGGTTCTCCATCCCGCCCTCCCATTGGCCCGCTGCTTGTCTTTCTAGGCCAGGTCAGAGTTCACCTCCTCTGGGAAGCCTGCCTCACAGTTGCGTGACAGACAGGACGCCTCCCTCTCCTGGGGAAGGCTGTGGAGTCCAGCACTCCCAGGACCACAACATGTCGCTGATGATGATAATTCTTACCTCCTGGACCTGAACGCGGGAAATCTGAAATGAGATAGACATCGTTTTCAACGTGCAAGAAGTTGAAAGGCTGCCTGGGGGCCCAAAGGAGAGGATGCTGAAAAGAGTGGTCAGCTGATCCTGACCTGCAGTGACCTCGGACATCAAGGAGGCCCCGTGCCTTTCAGTGGCTGTCGGGGGAAGGGGAGCGGCCTTTTGCACTGGCAAGGTATGCTGCTGGGTGCGGCGTCCTTGCCCAGAGCTGGACCTCAGAGACTCCAACTCCAGGGAGAGGGAGAAGAGCAAGCCCACCTGCTGGTGTGGCACAGTGGAATCTTCTACAGCTCACCCGTTCAACGCTCCTCCTCCTCCAGGCGGCAGATGGACACGTCCTCTGCCCCCTTGCAGTGAGCAGGGGCTTGGGAAAGGCTTTGGCCCAAGGGCTCTGCGAGGAAGCTGTGTGAATCTTTCCCAGAATAAAGCAAGTGACAACCAGTGCCGGAGTGCGGGCTGTCTTCTCTCCCTCGGCGCCAGTGGAGGAGAACTATGTGGGCAGGGAAGTGACCTGGCTCATGTTCCATGGGAAGTGTGTGCCTGGAGTTGCTCAGATTCCCAGCAAACTTTGCAAGAGCTCTGAGAGTCAGAAATGAGCCCATGTCCGGTTTAGCCAGTGACGGGTATGTTTGTTACTGTAGCGGAACTGAGGCTCTGCTGACTAATACAGCTGGCACACGATGTAGGGACTGTAGAGAAGAAAACCCATGTGTCATTACAATTACATTATAAGGCTAATGCCACAGAGTTTGGGGTTTGACTTGATGCCACCTCTGTGGTCTGGGAAACCCCAAACTATCAATTTAACCTAAAGATATTTCAGGCAGGTAGGGTTTGTTTGCTAGAAGTGAACACAAATCCCCAAACCTGGTCTCACGGGATTCCCACAACTAGAGACCCACCAAACAGGCAACTGCAGCCCCAAATGAGAACCCAGAGAAACTCAAATACTAGAGCTACTGACTGGGGAATTTACACAAATTCTTTCTAGTGTGTAAAGAAATGAAATCAAGAGTCGAAACTGTGGTCAATTAGCAAAGTACTATCAAAAAATACTAAATTTGAAAAAGAACCAAATAGACCAAACTATGGAAACCTTCTTAGGTAATAGCATCTCACCATTTAATAAAACAGCAGATTCAACCTAAGTGATAACAGAATGAATAAAGTGAAAGGTAGAATTGAAGAGATTGCTCCGAGGCACACGGGAAAGATGTGGGATAACAGAGGACTTGAGTGGTAGCACTAAGACTCTAGTATTCACCTAACCGACATTTTAGAAGACAGTAGAAGCAACAGGGCTAAAGGTGGACACCTAAAGATGTAATGACAGAAGTTTTGCCAAAACTGACAGGTATGAATCCTCAGATTCAAGAAGCATGTGGTAAATCTGTAGCAAGGTACATAAAAATAAATCCAGGCTTCACCATATCATAGTAAACCTTCAGGATGCCAAAGACAAAGAAAGGCTAAGTATTATTGTAAATTTATGAAAAATATTTATCAGACATTGCTGTCAGCCCTCAGGATACATTAATCAAAAGATAGAATTTAAGCCAGGCACAGTAGCTCACGCTTGTAATCCCAGCAACTCTGGAGGTGGAGGCAGGAGGATCACAGGTTTGAGGCCAGAGGCAGTCTGTGTAACATACCAAGACCTTGTCTCAAGACAAAAAATAAGAAGTGGGCTGCAGGTGCAGCCCGGTGGTAGACAGCTTTCAAAGTACGCACAAGGCCCTGGAATCAACCCCCAAGTATCAAAAAAAAAAAAAAAAAAAAGGATTTGTATGCACTCCCACAAGCAGAGCGGACGTGCATAATGCACGCCGTTCATCAGCAACTGTTATAATGTTCTGGTGTGCCACAATGTGGTAAGGTGCTGTGGAAAATGAAAAGAACAGGTAAGGGGCATGGGGCAGGTGTGTGTCTGGGAGAGGGGAGGACAGCACACCATATTCACTGTAGGGTCAAGCGAGGCTCTGCCCAGGGGAGATTTGGGGGACAAGGAGGGAGGGGAAGTCAGTGAGGAAGTGGACAGGGAAGAGCCATCTGGCAGAGGGCCAGCCCAGCTCAAGGACCCCTGAGCATCTCCACAAGGGACGGGCCTGCTCTGCTCCTCCGTCCAGTCTTCTCATTATCGTGTGTCTTGCTATTTTTGAGTTGTGAGAAGTCTTAATATATTGTGGATATAAGTCCTTGTCATACCTATGGATGGCAAATATTCTCTCCCAGTCCGTGAGTTGCTGTTTCACTTTCTTACCAGGTCCTTTAGGAGTCTAGCATTGCTCATTTGCATGACTCCCGTTTTTATCCACTTTTATGTTTTCTGAGGTTTTGAATTCTGTTAAGAAACCTTTGTCTACCTCATAGTCATAAAGGTATCCTCTAGAAGTTTTACAGCTTGGACTTTTGTTTTAGGTCAGTGGTGCATTACAAGCTAATTTTTCTGCATTGTGGGAAGGAGGACTTGAAATTTTTATTTTTCTATAGTTTTATATAAGTATTAGGTTATATTTGTATTTACTGATAAATACATAAATTTAACCTATTTCAATAAAATTTACTATACCATTAATATAAATATTATATTTTATAATATAAACATATATAAATATAATTATTTTGATTAAAATAACTTAATATATTTTATGGGCTGGGATTTAGCTCAGTTGGTAGAGTGCTGCGCTGCAGTTTTTGAGGTCCCGAGTTCGATTCCCAGCACTGCAAAAATGGGAGAAGGGCCTGGCAATCCACTCCCCAGGCAATCCCGAAACAGTCAGCCATTGAAAACCCTATGAGGGTCACTATGAGTCGGATACTGACTCGTTGGCACCTAACAACAACAACAACAACAACAACAATATATTTTATATTTTTTATGTACTTTTTTTGTGGTACTGGGGAACTGAACCCAGGGCCTTGCACATACTTTGCAAGCGCCCTACCACTGAGCTGCACCGCAAGCTCTTTATGCATTTATTTATTTTTATCTTGACATGTTGTTGTTGTTATGTGCCTTCGAGTTGCTATCCGAATCATAGCGACCCTCATAGGGTTTTCAGTGGCAGATTGTTTCGGGATTGCCTTGGGAGTGGGTTGCCATGTCCTTCTCCCATTTTGGTGGTGCTGGGAATCAAACTCGGAACCTCAGAGACTGCAGTGCAGTGCTCTACCAACTGAGCTAAATCCCAGCCCCTAATTTGACATAGAGTCTCACTAAATTGCGCAGGCTGCCTCTGGCTTGAATTTGTGATCCTCCTGCTTCACCTCCTGAGTTGCTGGGATTACAGGTGTGCACACCCGTGCCTGGCTTTATATATGTTTATATACAAATGTATTTTTATAGTTTTAGGTATGCATATTAAATTATTCCAGCGCCATTTGTTTTAAAGACTTTCCTTTCCCGGGTAATTTAGCTTGACTCCTTTTTCAAACATCAGTAGCGTGTGTATGCATTGTTGCTGTTGTTGTTAGGTGCCGTGGAGTCCAGTCTGACTCATAACGACTCTCTCTGGGTTTTCAAAGGCTGATTGTTTCAGGATTGCTTCAGGAGTGAATTGCCATGTCCTTCTCCCATTCTTGTGGTGCTAGGAATCGAACCTGGGTCCTCAGAGGGTGCAGAGCAGCGCTCTACTACCTGAATCAAACTCTAGCCCATATATGCACAGACATGTATGTGTACATTGATTTCCAAGCTCCTTATTCAGCTCCGTTGGTTTATTCTTACACAAATTTCACACCACTTTGAGTAGTATAGTTTTAAGGTAGGTATTAAAGTTGGAGTATAAATCCTTCCCTAGGATTTTATCAGTTTTTCTACTAATATTATTTTTCACTTCCAGATCCAGTGCACACCCCACATTAAATTTGGTTGCCATGTCTCCACAGTCATCTACGATCTGAGAAGTCTCAGTGTTTCCCTCTCTCAGCACTTGACATTTTTGAAGAGAGATTTTGAAGAATGTCCCTACCCTGGGTCTAGCCTGATGTTTAGTCTCGATTACCTGAGGCTACTCATCCTGGAGAGTGCCACGAGAGGGACACACCCTTCTCAGAGCATCCGATTAAGGAGCTCAAGGCCTTACTATGTCTTATTTCCTGTGATGTGAGTCTTGACCACTTAGTAACGATAGTGTCCACCATATTGCTCCGCTGTAATTATGACTTTTTCCATTTCTTATTTAGTAATGGTGAGGGAGGATGCTTTGAGATTGTGCAAATGTTCTGCTCTTTCTTAAACTGTTGCCCATTAATTTCAGCATCCACTGGTGTAACTGGTCTCCAGCAATTATTGCTGTGGAATTCTAATGGTGATTTTTTTTCTACTTCCTCCATTCTGTGTACATTTACTAATAGAATTCTTCTGTCAGAAGGTATTGCTCCATTTCTCCCATTTATTTGTTTTTTATTCTATGATTTGTATCAGTACAGACTGATACCTATTTTACTCTTCCAGTTATAGTCCAATATTATCATCGTTTCTGTTACCAATCAGATTTTCCCAGCTTTGGCCACTGGGCCCCTTCAAATTAGTTCCTATACCCATTCAGTATCACGTGGTCATTACAGTGTTGAATTTTATGGTTGATTTGGATACAGTATTTTTTTACTTCAGTTACCAATATACATTTGATTTTTGTATATTTAAAGTGTTTCTTATAGACAGAATATAGGTAAACCTGTTCTTATTGTTCAGTTTCACAATTTCTCCCTTTTATTGGAGTGTTTAGACCCTTACACTTAGTATAGTTAATCAGTCTTATTTGTTTTACATCTACCATCTTGATATTTGCTTTCTCTTTGTCAGGTTGTTTCTTCTTCCTTTCTTCCATCCTTCCTTGACATTATTTTTTAGGATCCTATTTTCTTCATTAATATCTCATAAGCTATATCTCTTTATTAATCCTTTATCTAGCCTGTGCATATTTACCTTCTCCCAGTCAACCTTGAAATGATATTATGCTACTTCATATATGAAGTAAGAATCCTATAACAATATCCTTCACCTCACCTCCACCCTTCCCACCACTGTTGTCATAGATACCACTTTTCAGTATGTAACCAACACAAAAGTACACTGTTGATGTTTTGTTTTAAACAGTTCATTGCCTTTTAAAGAAATTAAAAGCTTAGAAGTCTTTTAATAAATGTTTTTTAATCATACAGCAGAATAAATGCAAGACATTTCATATAAATGTCAATTTATATTTCATATGTGCTTGTCTATTTCTATATTTAATATACAAAGTGTGTGGAAGGATGCGTAGCAAGCCTTACTTTCTTCAGGGGATAGATTATAGGTTTCTTATTATTAACTTGTAATTGGATGACATGAGTATGTATCATGTATCACTTCCATAATTTGAATCCATCTAATCAAATTTTTCTTTTTCAATAACATTTATCAACCCCCAGAATGCCAAGAAGATCATTACAAATAACCATTCTTAGGATGAGCTTTTATTTGCTTTAGCTGTTTTTTTATTTTGCATTTAACCACCTATTTGCCACTCCTACTGTTTTCATAGGTCCAAATTTCTATCTGCTATCATTTTCTCTCTGCTTATATAACTTCTTTTAAAATCTTTTATAGTGCAAGTCTGATAGTTCTTAAAATTTTTGTCTTGCCTTCATTTTTAAATGTTCTTTTTATTGGGTGTAGAATTCCTCAAAACAACACTACTGTCATTTTTACATTGTTTCTCTATATGTAATATGTCTCATGTTTCTCTGGCTGCTTTTAGGATTTTCTCTTTAATGCTGGTTTCAGAAAATTGATGATGTGATTACAATCTGATCTCAGTGTGACTTTCTTTGTAGTCATCCTGGTAGGTCTTTGTTGAAATTCTTAGATCTACAAATTTATAGTTTTCATGAAATTTGGAGATGTTTCAACCATTCATTACTTCTTTTTTATTAGTAATATTTTAGTCAGCATACAAAGCAATGGATTTCATTTATGACCTTTTCACCCATGCATATCATTGTCCGTTGCTCAGCCCCTCATTACCTTCTCACCCCCCCTCCCTTCTCCCAGTGGCCCCCTCCCTCCCTCCCTCCCAATAGTCCCATTTCTGCTTCCATGCCTCATATACTTTCAAATCTACATTCTGCACATGAGAAAAAAACATGTTTTTCTTTCTTTTCCCACATTAACTTCTCTTGTTGCCCCTTTTGTCCCTTTCCTTCTCCTCTACTTTTGCAGCATTTATGTATATGTGGATACCTACATATATACATATAAAATCTAGAGTCCACGTGTGAGAAAAAGCATTGGATATTTGTTTGAATCTGGCTTATTCGTTTAACATAATGACTTACTTCTCTCCACTATCCTGTAAACGATGTAATTTAATTCTCCCTTATGGGTGAATAAAACTTCATTGTCTGCAGCCATAGCACCCTAGCATCTGATCCCACCTGATCTTGGAAGCTAAGCAGGGTCAGGTCTGGTTAATCCTTGGATGGGAGACCTCCTGGGAATACGAGGGGCTGCAGGAGAGGGGGAAGGACCTGGCAATCCACTCCCAAAACAATACACCATTGAAAACCCTGTGAATAGCAGAGAATCACTGACAATAGTGCCAGGCATGCACAGTGCTGGGGAGTATTTCATCCTGTTGTACATAGGGTCGCCATGAGTCGGACCTGACTTGACGGCACCTAACAACAACCACAACAACAAAACTTCATTTTGTATATATACCATGTGATCTACTCATCTGTTGATAACATCTAGGCTGATGCCATATCTTGGCCATTGTGAATGGTATTATTAGGTGCTATCAAGCTGAGTCTGACTCATAGCAACTCTCCATACAACAGAACAAAACAGCCCCTGACACTTTGCCAGGCGCATTATCTTTATTATGTTTAAGCCCATTTTTGCAGCCACTGTGTCAACGCATCTAGTTGAAGGTCTTCCCTTTTTTCATTGACCTGCCACTCTCCCAAACATGATGTCCTTCTTCAGGGATTGGCCCCTCATGAGAACGTGTCCAAAATATATCAGATGCAGTCTAGCCATCCTTGCTTCTAAGGAGCACTCTGGTCATACTTCTGGGACAGATCTGTTGGTGCTTTTGGCAGGCCATGATATATTCAATATTCATCTCTAGTACCACAATTCAAAAGCATAAATTCTCTTTCTTATTTACTGTCCAGCCTTCCCAACCATATGATGTAACTGAAAATACCATGACATGAGTCAGACGCACCTTTGTCTTCAATGTGATGTCTTTACTTTTCAACACTTTGTTGTTGTTAGATGCCATCAAGTCGGGTCTGACCCATAGTGACCCTGTATACAACAGAGTGAAACACTACCCAACACTGTGCCATGCCCAGCACCGTGTCAGTGTTTCTCTATTCGTAGGGTTTTCAGTGGCTGATTGTTTTGAGAGTGGACTGCCAAGTCCTTCTCCCAAATTCTCAGCACCCCGTATTCCCAAGTGATCTCCCATCTAAGACCTAACCAGGCCCAACTTTGCTTAGCTTCTGAGATCAGATAGGATTGGATGCCAGGTGGTATGGCCGTAGCCTTTTAACACTTTGAAGAGGTCGCTTGCAACAGCTTTTCCCAATGTAATGCATCTTTTGAATTCTTGATTCCTGCTTCTGTGGGTGATGATTGTAGAACCAAGTAAAGCAAAATCTTGGACAGCCTCAATCTTTTCTCCATTTATTATGAAGTTTTGTTTTCTTGATGTTGAGGCACAATCCATACTGAAGTCTGTGTTCCTTAATCTTCACCAGTAAATGTTTCAAATCCTCTTCACTTTCAGCAAGCAAAGTTGTGTCATTTACATAATTAAGGTTGTTAATAACATCTTTCTGGTATTCTCTGCTTCCAGCTAATATCCATCTGATGTCAGCAATGATGTCCCTTGTTCCACGCCTTCTTCTGAATCCAGCTTGATTTTCCAGAAGGTCCCTCTCTATATGCTGCCGCGGTCACTTTTGAATGCTCTTTAGCAGAATTTTATCTGTGTGTGAGATTCATGACATTGTTCGATACATTCCACAGTTCTGGAAGTCCTCTTTTGTGAGTGTCTTTAGTTGTGCTGTTGTGGCTGTCTTAACATCTTGAATCAACTCAAAATGTTTACCTGTCATGGTCATTTTGCCTTCGGGGAAGAGCCAGAAGTCGAATGGTGCCAGGTTCGGTGAATAAATCGGATGAGGGTGCACCGCAATGTTTCTACTTGACAGAAATTGCCATATCAGAAGCCATATGACACAGAGCATCGTCATGATGGAGGGTGAAGCCAAAGGACGACACTCAGGAGTGGGGGGCTGGATTGTGTGGCAGTTCTACTTCTAGTTTTTTGAGTCACCTCCAAACTAATTTCCATCGTGTCGGCCATTATTTCTGCAAACATTCTTCGCCCTCCCCTGCCCGTAGGAACTTCAATTTCACATACATTGGACCACATGACATTTTCCTGGGGTCACTGAGAACCAGTTCATCATCTTCCAGCCCTTTTCCTCTGTGTGTTTTGTTTTGGATCATTTCTTCACCTATGTTCTCGAGTTCACTAACCATTTAATCAACTAATAACCTTACCCAGGTAATTCATTTCTGATGAAACTCTAAGTTCAATTTGCTTATTTTTTTATGTCTTTCATTTCTTTTCTTGCTACATCCATGTTTTCACTTAAATCCTCAAGTGGAGTTATAGTGGTCCTACAACGCTGTTTTTTGCCATTTCTTTGTTTCCTGTATTCTTTGGTCTGTTTCTACTGAGTGATTTTTAGGGGGTCACATTTTCTGGCTTCTGGCAAGTGAACTTGGTTGGCTGCTGAGCATCAGGGCATTTTTCTTGCTGTTGGTTGGTAGATGTCATTGAGTCGGTGTCTGACTCATAACGACGCTACACACAACAGGTGAAACACTTTTGTCATGCTTCTCTGCTATTCATAGGGTTTTCAGTGGCAGATTGAGTTTTGGGAGTGGGTTGCCAGGCCGTTCTCCCTTTCCTTGCTGAGGCTCTGGGGTTTGCTGTCCTCTTCTAAAAGCACAGGGTTTCATCCTCATGGGTGGTTTACTTGCTTCCAGCTCCACTGGGCACTTTGCTCCTTGACTCGGGCTTGATTCAGGCCTGGTTGGTCCGGGGTAGCCTCCCCTCCCACAGACGTGGAGCGCCTGTGGAGCGCGAGGTCAGGGAGAATGTGCCCCGCTAGCTGGTGGGAGCATCGCTGATGCGGTCTCTGTGCACCCCATGACACTTAATGGTCCCATGCCTGCCTTTTACTCAGCAGAGACCCCAGGGGACCTTCTGTCTCCCATCAGGACCTCTTCTTTGTGCTGTCCCTCTCCATTTATAACCCTGACCCCCAGCTTCCAGTGACCTTGCGGAGACCTCAGTGTTCTGCTTAGCTCCTCACCCAGTAGCCGGAAACCAACTCCAGGCAGGAAGCCAGAGCTGCCATGGGCTGCAGCGTTGGTCCCTCCCTGGAGGTCACCCTGCTGCCCCACCTTTGACTGATGGCTGAAGCAGCAGCTTCGTGTGTCTGGCCCAGGGTGAGGAGGTGGCCAGGTCTATCTTTGGGACTCCATCATGGTTGAGAACTGATGTCTGCCTCATCGCAGGGGTCTGAGCAGGGCAGTGACATAATCTGGCTGCCACCGGGAGAGACGGGCTCTGGCTTCTGCGCGGACACCAGTCAGAGTTCAAGGGCAGGAGCAAGCAGGCATGGTGAGGCAACTGCCACAACCTGGGAAGGAGGAGATGGTCCTGGATAACCGGCTGGCCCCCTATCAGGGGGATTTGCTTCCGCGGACTCAATCAGCTACAAACCGAAAACATGTAGAGAAAAATGGGTCCGTGCCAACCATGTACCGACGCTTCCCCCTTATCATTATTCCCTAAATAATTCAGTATAATGTTCACATAGAATCTCCATCAAATTAGGTATTACAGGAGTCTAAAAATTATTTAAAGTATACAGGGGGCTGTGCATCAGTTCTATGCAAATACCATGCCATTTTATGTGAGTGATTTGGGTGCCCATCAGGGGTCCTGGAACCAATCAGCCCCCCACTGATTCAGAGTGATGACTGTATTTTGAATTTAGAGTTTACAAGAATTCCTGGCAGATTGGACTAAGGAAGAAAATTATGATATAAGTCTTGGGATCTGAGCAACTAGAAGGGTCTAATCACCATTCATTGAGATGGGCAGGCTGTGGGGGCAGCTGGGAAATCTGTCTGGCCATGTGAGTTTAAGCGTCTACAACACACCCAAGTGGAAATGTCAGACTGTGGCTTAGTTACTTTTGCATGGCTGGGACTAAAATGCCTGGCAGAACCGGAGCACCGTGGCACATGCCTGTAAGCCCAGTAACTCGGGAGGTGGAGGCAGGAGGACTGAGGCAAGTCGCAGACCAGAGGCAGCCTGCATGCTTAGCAAGACCCTGTCTCAAATTAAAAAATAAAAAGAGGGCTGAAGGTGCAGACCAGTGGCAGAGTGCTTGCAAAGTATGCAAGATGGCCTGTGTTCAACACCCCAGTACCTCCAAAAAAACCAAACCAAAATAAAATAAAATACCTGGCAGAAACAGCTTAAGGAAGGGCAGATTTACTTTAGCTCATGGTTTTAGAGGGTTGGTCTGTGTTAGCAGGGAAGGCTGGGTAGAGCAGGTGGCGGAGGCTGCTGACATCATTGCACACCGGGAAGCAGAGAGCTGGAGGGAGGATCTGGAGGGCGGAGTCATCTTCAAAGCCCCACCCCCAAAGAGCTACTTCCTTCAGCCAGGCCCCACCTCCCAAAGGTCCCGCGGTCTCCCAAAACAGTGCCCCCAGCTGGGGACCAAAGCTTCAAACATGAGCCCAGGGGAGACATTTCAGTTTCAAACTGTAACGGGTCAGATTCTAACTATGCAAATTCCGAGGCTGTCGCCAGCTCAGAGTTGGAGGAGCACGTGGGCCGGGGGAGAGTGTGGCACAAAGGAAAAAGAGCCACATGCGGAACCTGAGGACAAGGACGCTGAGGCCAGGGCTGGGAGAGGGGGCTGGGTAAAGCCCAGTGTGGCGCCACCACCTCCCTTGGCCCCTGCTGGGTGGGGGGGGATGAGCAGTGCCACCTGGGACACAGAAAGGGTCTCCAGTCCCTGGGAAAAGAGGAGCAGCCGGATCTCAGAGACAGAGCTCTCCAACACACCCTCCACCCTGCACGGCGCGGGGTCACCAGGGCCCCGGACAGGGGCACGCCGCCTTGTCTCTGGGTCACGCCTCTGTGGGATCCGGGCACCAAGCTCAATCTCTCTGGGTCCCTAGGTATCCTTGTCTCTGATCCACATGGGCAGCTGTCCCCCCCACATCCCCCCACCCCAGCAAGGCCCAAATGCGCAACTTAGGGCTTTGCTTCCTTTCCCTAAGAACTCCCGCGGGAGACCCTGCCCCTGCGCAGGCGGCGCTGTAGGCTTTGGGATGCTGTGGTCAGCCCTGCACCTGTGCAGCCCTCCCCCACCCCTCCTCCCTACTCTCCAGGGCTTACCAGGGAATTTTCCTCCCAGGAGAAGCAGGGCTGGGGCTGGGGTGAGGTGCTTACCTCACATGTAAAATGTAAGGGGGCACCCAAAAAACTCAGCAATGGAGTGTTTCCAGTGTGGTGTTTTTTTATACCTGCCATAGCTCAGTGGCAGAGGACTCGCCTCGCCCGTGTAAGGCCCTAGGTTTGACCCCCAGAACTACAAAAGAAAAAAAATGGAATGCAAGGATAATGAGCGTATGCCACCATGTTGTTGTTGTTGTTAGGAGCCGTCCAGTCGGTATCCGACTCATAGCGACCCTGTGTACAACAGGGGAAACACTATTGTCAGTGCCTCTCTGCTGTTCATAGGGTTTTCAATGGCAGATTGATTTTTGGGAGGGGGTTGCCAGGTCCTTCTCCCAAGTATGCCGTCATACGTCTGTCCAAATCTACAGAATGTACACCACCAAGACTGAAAACTAACGCAAACAATGGACGCAGGGTGTCCCTGTAGGCTGGCTGTAACAATGCACCTCTCTGAGGGCACACAGGTAACAGGGTGGCTGTGGGAGAGGGCTCAGGGAGGACTGTCCTCTCAATTTTGCTGCAAGCCTACATTTAAATATTTAGTTCAAATCGTGCAAATACAACTCAAGAACAAAAGATAAGCAACCCGATTCATAACTAGACAGAGGATTTTAATAGACATTTCTCCAGGAAGTTACACGTGCTGTCAGAAAGTCCCAAGAAAGCCACTCAATGTCACTAGCCCTTGTTGTTGTTGTGCCGTCAAGTCAGTATCCGACTCATAGCGACCCTCATAGGGTTTTCAATGGCTGAGTGCTTCGGGATTACCTTGGGAGTGGATTGCCAGGCCCTGCTCCCACTTTTGCAGCGCTGGGAATTGAACTCGGGGCCTCAGAGACTGCAGTGCAGCGCTCTACCCACTGAGCTAAATCCCAGCCCCACTAGCCCTTGGGGAAATGCAAATCAAAGCCACAGTGAGATACCACCTCACAGGCCTTGGGAGGGCTATGATAAATAAATACTCAGAGAAAGCAAGAGTTAGCAAGGATGTGGGGAAATCGGAGTACTGTGGATGTCTGGTGGGCATGTAAAATAATGTGGCCTCGATGGAAACCAATTGGGTGGTACCTCAAAAAGTTAAACATTCAATTACCATACGTGCAGCAATTCTATGTATATACCCAAATAACTGAAATCAAGGACTCAAACAAATATTTGTACATCCACGTTCATGGCAGCATTATTCACAATAGCCAAAAGGCAAAAACAACCCAAGTGTCTATCAACACATACATGGATACACAGAATGATAATCTAGTCACACAGTGGAGTACTTTTCAGTCATAAGAAGAAAGCAAATCCTGTCCCATGCTATCTATGGATGAACATTGAAGGCATCTCGCCGAGGGAAATGAGCCAGACGCCAAAGCACAAATACCGCCTGGTTGCAATTTTCTGGTGTGCCCTAAGCCGAATTCATAGAGAGGCAAAGTAGAGCAGAGGTTACCAAGGGCCAGCGTGGAGGGGAGTGGGGAGTTGTTTAATGGGCGCCGAGTCTTAGTTTGGGATGATGAAGTGGATAGCAATGATGGTTATGCAACACTAAGGTGCCCCTAATAATGATCAGAGTGGAATTCTGTTCTATATATTTTACTGCAATTTGATACAAAAGTACTACGAATAATTCACAATAAAAAATAACTGGCATTGTCACTAAAGACATAGGGTAGTGCCGTGCCAAGTCACATACCTGGAGGACACGGATGCTACGTCAGGCGGGCAGATACCAGGCGACGGGCTGTATGTTCCCCACGCGTGGGAAGTCCCTAGGGAAGCCAAACACATAGAGACAGAAGGCAAACAGAGGTGGCAGGGGCTAGGGGAGGGCAGGGCATGTCATTTAATGAGTTCCAACCTGGGGAGAAGGACGTGGCAATCCACTCCCAAGGCAATCCTGAAACAATCAGCCATTGAAAATCCTATGAGGGTCGCTATGAGTTGTATACTGACTCGACGGCACCTACAATAATAACAACAACAACAACAACAACAACCACCACCACCACCACCACCACCACCTGCGGAGATGGAAGGCAACCTGGAGGTGGATGGCAGTGATGGTACTAGATGTCACCAAACTGCACCCTTAAAACTGGGTGAAATGTGACTTTATGCTATAGATATTTTCCCACAGTTCTTTTTTCAAGGTGACAAACAAACCAACAACAATAAACAAAGCTGGTTCTTGGCTCATGGCTGTCCTCGGCAGCCTGGCACCATGAGAGTTCATGATGGCCCTTCCTTCCTCAGGGTGCCATGGACCAGAGTCACCGTGGACCTGGCGCCAATTCATCTGGCCGGAGGTCACTGTTTGTAAAACCGCGAAGATAAATATTTTCCACCTGGCCTTGGGTAGGAGAATACAAACAGAAAGAGCCCATGTGGTTTAGAGTGACTGCCTTATCTTGCCCCTCAGACACTTTATCTAAGCCTTATGTTGTCGACCTCCTTAATTCTAAAAATGCGCCACATTCATGCCTCGGGTCTTCCCAAAACTCACTTTTTAGTCACACCTGCTCTGGGATTGCAACCTGTCCCTCACCTGTCACACCCCAAGCTGTTGTGACAAAGTTTCTGTGTATTTCGCTGCAACAACCATGAGGTGGTTGCGAGGAGAGGGGTATGCATTGATTTACACACCGGACCAGTGGGTACCCCCGGCAGGGGCCCAGTGACTAGCCCAAGGCCAGCCGGCTGGCCAAACCTTCCCGTGCGGACTCTAGCTTGTCCCCTCATTCCCCCACCTGCTGGACATGACCTGGTGCATTTTAACGGTTGCCCCAAGGTCCCCTGGTCCCGTGTAATTAACACACAAACAGAGGAGGCCTTGGGGAGGCCTTGGGCCCAGGCAGGTCCAGCCAGGGGCCAGCTGGCTTCCTATCACAAATGAGGCTGGGGGCGTGCACAGCAGGGTCAAGAGCCCCTGAAACTGAGCCTGGCTGGCCTGAGAAGCTTCTGCAGAGGCCTGGGTGGCACTGTGGCCTGGCAGCTACCGCTCCCCACAGGCCCACATCCCTGCCCGGGGCACCGTGGGGTCCCAGGGCCAGGGCCCGGCACAGCTCCAGGGAAGGGTTCTGCTTGTCACCACCCTCAGCCATGACAGGGGCAGTTTTCTGTCTTCCCAAATGGAAAAGTATCTTTTGCTTCTCTCTTCGGCCACCATTTGGCCTAACCCAGGGACCAATTACACTAATTAATCTCCAGGCACTTGGCCCACGGTGGAGAAACTAGGACCTTCTGCTGGGGATCGCTGCAGAGAGAGAAATCTGATTCATGTATGGTCTGGGGACCCTTGGTGTGGCGCTGACCTTTGTGCAAGTCCAGGACCCAGACACCCAGGGTCCCAAATGCCTCCTCACCAGGCCTAGGGGGGTCTCGGGGTCCGCCACCCGCTAGCAGTCACTTTCAAGGGCATTAGGGCCTCCATCCTCTGCTTCCTACCTAGGACAAAGCCAGGCGGCAGCCCAGGGGCAACGATCGCCACCTCCCCTCCGTGACCAGCCTGCACTGTCTCCGACAAGGGGCGGGAAGTACCGAGTTTGGGGGCTGGAAACGGCCATGCTCAGGCGGCTGCAGAGGAAGAAGTAGGGAGCGCTCTTAGGGTGGGCTCCTAAGACCCGTGGTGTCCTCAGTGGGGCCGTCCCCCTTCCTTAGCTCCTGCTCCAGCCCAGTGAATGTGTCCTCCATCAAGTGCAGTTTCTTCCTGGACGACGGCGACAGAATTTCTTTGGCTGCAGCAGGAAGGAGCGTCTGTCCGCACTGTTTATCCAAATACCACGCTGGCAACACTGGGCATGTTTTTTCTCTCTCTTCCCCGCAGGATCTGAAACTCTCCGTGGGGCACTTGGACGCGCGCGCACACCTGGCTTTGCGGAGCGGCGCCGGCAGAGCGCATGCACCCTCTGCGGAGGGCCCCGCGCCTCCCTGGCCTCTCCGCCCCCACCCGCCCCCGCGCGGGGCCTGCTTCCCGGAGCGCCGAAGAGGAGACAAAACCAAGCCGCTTCGAATGTGTCTCTTGCGCAGTCACACATTTCTCTTTATTGTGCATCTTGGCTGAGCCCCGCTTGCAGATTCCCAGCAAATGTTCCCAAATCGGTTTTCAAAGAGTCTTGCCCCTTTGACCTAATAAAAACCGGAGCGAACCAGAGCAAACCGGAGGAGATCAGGGCGCATGTCTCTGCAAGCACTGTTTTCCGTAAGTGCCCATCCCTTGTCTTTGATGCCCCTTGCTGCTTGAAGCTCCTAGACCAGAGGCTCACGTCTGGCCTTGCACACGCCAGTGCACCCCGACTTGCCCGGGGCCCCAGGACGGCTTCGCACAGTGCCTTGACCACACGCGGCCCTGCTGACCCTGCGCCCCCATCATTTCCTACTGCAGAGGCGCCCCTCCTCCCAGACACCACCCTCCCATTGGGCATCCCGGGGGCTCCTTCCAAATCAGGCCTGAGCCCTCTACTGGGAGTCAGGGGCCCCGAGTGTGCCCCCACTTCCCAGCCAGCCCCACCATGCAACCCTCCCTCTGTGTCCAGGCTGGGTAGAGGCTGCCACGGCCCAGCAAAGTGCCTGTCCTGCGCTCAGCCCTTCCTGGTGGCCTGCCTTCCCGCCTCGGCCCTCACCTCCCAGCTGTGCCCACTGCGTCTCCCAAGCCTGCTGTAGCAAATCACTGCTGACCCGCTGGCTTGAAGCAACACCAATGTTGCTCTTACTGCTCTGGAGGCTAGGGGTTGGGGCAACCTCCCTGGGCTAAAGTTGGGGTCAGCAAGGTTGTGTGTTCTGAGGCTCCAGGCCAGCGGCTACCTTGGCTTGGGCAGCTCCTAGGGGCCCCCCATTCCTTAGCTCTGGGCCCATCCTCCATCTTCAGAGCGCCTTGCTGGCCTCTTCTCCCCTCAGCACAAGACCTTCTCTCTGCAGCCTCCCGGCCTCCTTCTTGACTTTCGGAGGCCTTTGTGTGACATTGGGCCCACCAGACCCCCAGGATCCTCCCCCCACCTCAATACCCTTAGCCTAGGCCCATCTTCAGGGTCCCTGTGGGGCCCTCGTTCACCCAAGCCTACTGCGCAAGGACTTGGCACGTTCTAGCTCACGCCATCCACAAACCCATCTGAGTTCCCAGAGCATCCACGCGAGATAGCTGGACAAAATGATGTCAACCCCATGTTACCGGGGGAAATCCTGAGGCTACGAGGCACGCAGGGGAAGGCTGGGTCCCACCCTGGTGTTTGTCTGCGCTCCCCCACATGGGAAGGAGGGACTCCCCGGTCAGCCTTTCGGCTGTGACAGCAGCCGTGAGGCCCCAACTCGGACTTCCACGAACGCACGTGCGCAGGTCAGCAACCTATCCATGGGCCTGGATTTGCAGCGCCTGCCTCAGTTAGCACAAACTCCTCAAGTCTCTCTCCAGGCCCGGTTCTTTCCCACGGGCAGAGGAGCAGGTGGACCTGGGCTGGGCCTGGCTCAACCCACTCAAGGCCTGTGGCCTGGGGTCAAAGCTGGCCACCTAGTGTCACTAGAGACACTGGCCAGACTCTAGTGGCCGGACTTCCCAGAGCAGACTCCTATGTGCACACTTCAGGCCCTTGTCCTAAAACGAGGGAGCCTGTGCTCCACTTCCTCTTCTCTGTTTAGCCCTAGTTGGAATGCAGATGGGATGGGAGGAGCTGCAGCAGCCACCTTAGACCGCGAACTCAAAGTTCTCTCTCTAGGGCATCAGAGCCACCAGCTGGGTGGCATCTGGGCTCCTGTGTTGGTCTTGTGTCATCACCCTGAACTGCTTTGTGTTTGGACCGTCCCACGAGAAAGAACTGCACTTCGTTGGCGTCTCAGCCAGTGCTGAGCGGGAAGTTTTGCTCTGGGAACCGGGCCCCCACCCTATGACAGAGTGCGGTACAACAACCTGAGCCCCAGGGTCTGAGCTCCACCATCCAGGGCCTCAGGAGTCCAGGACGGACGGTGTGAGCCCCCAGCGCACCGTGGACCTCCTTCATCAACACTGTCCCCGCAGGGCTCAGGAGGCCGAGCGCACCCCAGCGGCCTGGTGCGTCAGCAGAGCCAGCCTGGCCAAGTCACAGTGCAGGTGCTTTCGGCTCCAGTGCACCAGCTCCATCCGGGGAGTGGATCGAGGGAGTTAACGGTGTGGTGCTGGTCTTAGCGGGAGCAACAGGCTGGCTCAGTCCTTTCAACAACTCCCAGGTGACATCCTCTGCTAGGTGAGGGTGGCCAGCCCAGGCCAGGACCCCCAGGAGGCTCTGTCAAAGAGGCCTGCACAAGGCCGGGGCGCCGTGGGCAAAGGCATGAGTTTGGGTCTCACCCATGGCCTCTGCAGCCATCCTCTTCCCAACACTGGTGCCTGCAGCTCTGCTGTGCCTGCCCCTCCCTGACCACAAAGGGCAGCGCCCCCTGTCCTGGCCCCTGCCCCTCGTGCCTTCCCTGATCATGAACTTGGAGAGGGGGCTGGGCAGCATTCACAGGTCCAGAGGCCCCGGCTGTGGCACGTGTCACCTGTCACCTGGCCCCCAACACCCACTTGCTCTTTCCCTCTTTGATGACCGGTCCCTTTCAGTTTCCGATAGGCACAGAGCCACCCCGTAGGACAAGGTCCCCAGCTCCCTGGCAGCGTGACGTGGCCAAGAGTTGGCTCAGGGGAGGATGGGGCCCGTGCAGCTTGGTGGAGAAGGGGCCTGGCCTGCTGCCTGTTTCTCCCCCTGCCACTGGCCGCCGGAGGGCCTGAGGGCAGCTGAGACCTCCTCGAGCTGCAGCCGTGAAGCGGAGGGGGTAAGAAGGGGCCCTGGTGACAGAGGAGCCTGTGCGCAGACACCCAGGAGCCGCCACAGCCGCCTCTCGGGGCTGACGCTGAAAAAGAGGAAAGAAGCTTCTCTCTCTCTCTGTCATGGTGACCCTGGGGCCTCCTGGGACCCCACTAACCCAGGCAGTGTCTGCTCTGTGACCCTAGGGCCTCCTGGGACCCCACTAACCCAGGCAGTGCCTGCTCTGTGACCCTAGGGCCTCCTGGGACCCCACTAACCCAGGGAGTGTCTGCTGTGTGACCCTAGGGCCTCCTGGGACCCCACTAATCCAGGCAGTGTCTGCTCTGTGACCCTAGGGTCTCCTGGGACCCCACTTATCCAGGGAGTGTCTGCTGTGTGATCCTAGGGCCTCCTGGGACCCCACTAACCCAGGGGTGTCTGCTGTGTGATCCTAGGGCCTCCTGGGACCCCACTAACCCAGGGGTGTCTGCTCTGTGACCCTAGGGCCTCCTGGGACCCCACTAACCCTGGGGTGTCTGCCCTGTGAGGTCCCCAAGTGCAGGCTGGAGAGGAGCACGGGACACCCACCGGGCTTGCCGGGTTTATTTGTGGAGGTGCGCTTCTTCATCAGGAAGAAGGCGGCCCACGATTCTCTGTGACTCCTTAGGCCCGCCTCGTGGTCTCCAGAGCCACGCAGAAGAGCCCTTGTACACCCTGCCTCCAGTTACACACGCGCTGAACCATGCCAGGGCTCAGGGAGGTGACTGCTTCCTTCTGGAAAGGCCAGAGGAGGCGCTTTGCTCCCCTGTGTCTCAGGGCCACACACAGCTACTGTGGCCCCCATGGTAGCCGTGTCATGCAGGGAAGCGCTCCGCACCGGCACCTGGCACTCAGCTGGCTCCCGACTGCACCCAGCACCCAGGACGCCGGTCAGGACACATCAGAGATGCTACCGAGGGGGCTTGGGAAGGCTAGCAGAGCGGAGCACCTAGGGAGAGAGCGGAAAAACCCATCGGACACCTGGACTCCACAGCAGCCCAGAGGTCGCAGGGCGGAGCCATGGGGCCTCCACGTCCCTGCAGATGAGATCCAGGGCTGCCAGCTAGAGGGAGAGATCTCAGCTGGGTGGGAGGAGAGGACTCTGGCAGTGCCATTAGGAAGAGGATGAGGGGCCAGACGGGACGGGGGCACTGGTGAGGCAGAGGCAGCAGAGGACCGCTCGGATGGGTGAGTCCCGCCCTCTGCTGCAGCCAGCACCTCCCTCCTGGGCTCGCCAGGCTCTGGCAGAGCAGGAACTGGACCCAAGCCATCTCTCTCTCCTCCTGACTCCGTGTTCCCTCCACAGCCTCCTCACCTGTCCCCTGCCACAAAACATGGCACAGCAGCCTGGCCCCTCCTGGGCCGAGGGCCCTCCAGGGGCTCCTCGACGCGCAGTGGGTGCTCAGGATCACTTGATGGGGGAGGGGGGGGGTTGGCGCATCTGGACGCTGGCCGAGCCAGCCCCTGCTCCCGCACTCCCACCGCATCCGGGGGCTGCGAGGTCTGACCCACTGTGCACTCCGCCCACCCTGGGAACCTCGGTCCTGGCCTTCTCCTTGGCCACCTCTGCCAGGATCTGGGTGTCCTCAGGAGACCCCACGAAGCGGGTGCCACAGAACCGGGAGGCAATGTTCCTTCCCGTCTTCACATCGGGCGAAGACTCAAAACAAAACTGTCAGATTTCAGAACATTTCACAGTGGCAAAAATAACTGCACTTGGGGGAAAAACACGCAGACACTTCTCAAAGTCATCTAGTCACTTCGACAGTGTGCCAAAAGCTTCTGGAATTGACAGGTTCGGTTTGCCACGCACCAAACGCGCCTACCCCTGCCAGCCCTGTCTCTCAGTGCCCCCAGGTCCTGTGTGCCAAAGCCTCGGCACGGAAAAGGCCGAGAGCGGAATGCCACAGGGCCGCCTTGGCCCGGCCCTACTAAGTGCAGGTCCAAAACCCATGCCCGGAGCTCAGAGGCCCCACAGGCCGAGTCCGAGTTGGCTGAGGCAGGGAAGAGGAGACAAACCACGTTCCATTAGCACCTGACGGCTCCAGGCACTCGCCGTGTGCCGCGTCCTTTGGACCTCGCAGCCAACCCCCCCCCCCCACTTCTCAGATGGGGCTGAGGGCTCAGAGGGACCCTCCTGTCCTAGGGAGAACTCCAGCCAGGCCCCCGATCTCTGCTCTGTCCTCCACAGGCAGAGTTGGCTGTACACGTGTTCCACCTCCCGAAGACATGTCTGCCAACCTTGTGGGCAGCCAGATTGGCCATGTAATGAAGTTAGGGGGGAGGACATGAGCAGGAATTGGCCCAACTTCCTGCCGCGCCCTCTGCCCCCTTTGCCCGCCTTTCCAGGGTGACATGAGCCGGACGGCTCCTTGTAGATGAAGGGGCAGAGTCGCCCCCAGCACGGCAGACCCAGATGAAAGGGACAGAGTCCGGGCAGTGACACAGTGGGCTCTGTCACCATGGTGACGGACGAGAGGAATCAGCACTGGACCTGAGCGTCTTGCCACAACCATTCCTAAGACTCTGCGTGGGGAGTCGGACCAGGGGAGCCCCTGAGTCGGGCTTCCTGTGAGGAGATGGGAGGCTAGACAGAGAGGTTTAGGACGACAGGGCCTCGATCCTAGCTGGGCCTCTCTGGGTCCTGGCTACCTGCTGCATCAGAGTAGCTGGAAGTGCAGAGACACATGCCGGAAAAGTACGCGACAGGTATGGACAGGGCAGGAGTGGACACTGGGGCTGAATGGCCAGGGCTCAGTTGGTGCCACTGGTGTGGCCGAGACTGCCAGTGCAAGAACCAGTGTGGCCAAGTGGGAGCTGCCCGAGGGTCAGCCAAGGGGAGGTGGCCGGTGGGCAGCCAGACAGACCCACAAGGCTGATGCTCAGAAGAGGGCCCAGGGCCTGAGCGGAGGGACTGCCCACTGCTGCTCAGCTGTGGTGCCAAGGGAGGCCAAGGGATCAGCTTGGAGGAGGAGAGGGAGCAGTGTGACCTAGTGAGCGCCAGGGCTGACCCCAAGGGACACCAGGGTGTCAAGGTTAGTGGAGGGGAGGGGTCTTCCCAGAGGAAAAGGGGAGCCAGGTGAGTGTGGATCAGAAGTCCTGAGGGAGAGCAGCCACTTGGGTGAATGCGGCCCCTCACAGTGCCAGAGTGGGCTACCAGAGCCCCTCAAAGAGCAACTGTCAGATCGGCCAAGATGGCGGCCGCTGGGGGCCGAAGGGGCAAAGAGGGCCATGGCGGCCAGACAGCTGATGGACAGTTGCCCCTGGTGCCACATAGGGGACTTAGAAAGCAGGTGGAGCCTGGGCTCAGGCAAGGGGCTTTGAAACGGGAGGTATAGGGAATGGGGGGGGGACACTGACAGAGCCCAGGGGTCCAGGGAGGGGAGCTCACGGAGGAGGCTTTGTACAGAGCTCAGGTCAATTCCACAGCCCTGATGGTTTGCCATCCTCCAATTCCAACCACCTTTTACTTTGTATTTTTCTTAAATTCAATTCAAAATCGTGTCAATTTTTAAACTTTAGTCTTCTAGGCAATATCCTTAGAGAAATTCAGATGTGATAGGCTAATTCTAATACACATAAAAATAAATTCATAATTATGGAACAAGCCTGCCCGAGCACCTCTAAAGCAGCTTGGGGACTCTCCAGGTCCCCTCACTTTGGGAACTCAGGAGGGAGAAGGGACCTCAGGAGCAGCCTCTGGACTCAGGGTGGCTTCCTGGCCTCCTCTAGAAGAGTTGGGGGGCCTCAGGCACATTATGTAACCTCCCCAAGCTCCAGGTGCACCTCCACATAGCGGAGGTAACCGCTCCTCACCCTCAGGCATGGATGGGGGCAGGGAGAGACGCCACAGGGCCCTTAGTGGAGTGAGCACTCAGCCTCCAGAGCTCCGGACTCTTCAGGCCTCACCGTCGTGTTGATGAAGAGGTGGACGAGCCGAGACTCCCAGGGGACCCTCTGTGGACAGTCCACCAGAGCGCCTGTGCCGGCCGCCGCACTCTAGCCAGGGCTGTGAAATGTTCCAGTGAGGTTCTGGAACATTTCACAAACCACGAACTTCAGAGCTTCCCATGCCAAACATGAGTCTGGGCAGAACCTAAGCGTGGGCCCAGGCCCCCATCCCGGCAAGATCGGGCTTCAGAAAGGGTGAAGGGCAAAGATGCTCAGGAGGGCAGACGCAGGCGACACGGGAGCGAGCGGCGCTGTGCTGAGGCTGTGGTACCACGTGGGCCCAAGGACTCCAGCTTCCCCACCGTGGGGGTGCAGGCGCTCCCCACCTGTCTCCAGCGAGGTTACATAACCCATGGCCGCTGCGGCAGCCTGGAAGGCTGGGCCCTTGTTCCCTGGGCGAGGGCCAGGAACGCACCATCCTGCCCGCTCTTCACTGTTTTTAAATGTTGTTGGTTCCAGGTGCTGTCACATCGCGTCCCACTCGGAGCAACCCTCCCGGAGTTTTCAATGGCTGATTGCCTCAGGATTGTTTCAGAAGGGCGCTGCCACATCCTTTTCCTATTTTATGTGGGTGCTGGGGATCAAACCCAGGGCCTCCGCGTGTGCAGAGCGATACTCTGCCACCTGAACTAAACCCCAGACCCTGTTAAGTTTTGTTGTTGTTGTTGTTGTTAGGTGCCGTCGAGTCGGTATCCGACTCATAGTGACCCTCTCTACAACAGGGGAAACACTATTGTCAGTGCTTCTCTGCTGTTCATAGGGTTTTCAATGGCAGATTGATTTTTGGGAGGGGGTTGCCAGGTCCTTCTCCCAGCCTACAGCTTCTGGTGTTCCCAGGCGGTCTCCCATCCAGGTACTAACCAGGCCTGACCCTGCTTAGCTTCCAAGATCTGACGGGATCAGATGCCACAGGGCTATGGCTGCAGTGTTAAGTTTTAGCTCTCTCTAAACCGTTTTTGGGCTGGGATTGAGCTCCGTTGGTAAAGCACTGCGCTGCAGTCGCTGAGGTCCCCAGTTCAATTCTCAGCACCGAAAAAATGGGAGAAGGACCTGGCAATCCACTCCCAAGGCAGTCCCGAAACAGTCAGCCATTGAAAACCTTATGAGGGTCGCTATGAGTCGGATACGACTCGATGGCACCTAACAACAATAAACCATTTTTAAATTGGGTTCTGCCTGAACTACCAGGATCTGCAGAGGAAACCGCACATTGTGTTTCTGCAACTGCTTCTGAATGGTTTCTTTTTATGGGTGGGAAACGAAGGCAGAGAGGGTCACACGGCCAGAGTTGGGACAGGATGGAACTTTAGAGAGTAAGGAGTCCACTCCGCATCTAACAGGTGGAAACTGACGCCTGGACAGACAGGAGGGCTAGACGCCATCACACAGCAAGAAGAGGCCAGTGGCCTGTCTGGCTATCACCAACACCGAAAGCCATTTTTCTGGGGACCTTGCCATCAGGCAATGGCCCATCCCGGCCCCAGGGGAGCCCTCAAGGCCTCTCTTCTCCCACCCCCTATAGAGACACCAGCTCATTCCCTGGAAAACAGGCAGTCTGGCTGGGTGGTGGTGGCTGGCCCGGACGTGAGCCAGCAGAGTTCAGGGTCACAGGGCAGAGCCCGAATCAGGCTGGGCAGCATGTGCCTGTCTACACTGGCTGTGTGCTTGGCGAAGAGTGCCAGGTGGGTCCCTCCCACTGTGCTCCCGACCGATGACACCCAGAGCGCCAGCTTGGGCCCAGATAAGAAGTGCCTATGGCGAGCATGTGGGCCATTTGCCCCAGGGCATCTGGCTATCCAGGCCAGAGGATGCCCCTCTGCCCTCCAGGCCCTCTCCAGGCCCACAGGGCAAAGGTGAGCCGCTGCCCAGCCCTGTTCGAATTGCACCAAATTCCAAACTTGCAGGGTCCAAAGAGCAGTCCCAAGCATACTTCTATAAAAATGTGTTTAAAAAGAACATTCTCCGTTCTCACTGGCCCTCTGCCCGCCTCCACTTTGGGGTTCTGGGCAGGATTTTAGAAACTAACTTCTCACCAATTACCATGAGCAAAACAGCTCGCAGAAGCCGGGAGCCGCTGCCAGGCCGAGCAAGGGACGAACCCCTTCTGCAAAGAGTTTCCACTCTTCTCTCTAGCAATCCCAGGGGACACCCCACACACAGGCCCCATCCACGGGCGGCAGGGGCCCTTGCCCTGCCCCTGCCGCCTCTCACCTTCCCCCTCAGCCCCTTGTCTCTGAAGCCAGCAGCGAGCTCCCTAAGATGCATGGGTTCAGAGCCCCTAGGAGGAGAGGACCAGGCAGCCAGCCCGGGCCCTGGCCCACCCTGAGATCCAGGCATCCCCGCCCATGGCGGTCCCTGCAGATCCTGGGGTCGGGCAGCCAGGGCCCCGCACACTAGCCCAGCCGATGCCAGCAGGGCACAGCCCTGACATGGCCAAAGGGTGGCGAGGACAAGAGGGCTCTGGGGGCCCCTCTTCGCCCACCTCTTACCACACGGTCGGTGCTCACGCAGTAGGAAGGGTGATGGGCCGGAGGAAGCGCTTCCGCGGGCTGTGCCTGTGGCTAGGGCCGTGTCCCCAAATGATCCCATGCGCTCAGAACTGGGCCTTTCTGGAGCAGATTGGAAAATCCCCCAGAGCGGGCGGGGGCCTTCCCAGCTGCCTGGGAAAATGTCTTTTCCGAGCGTAAGGTCGTCATCTCCCGCTCTGCTCTCACTCAGCTGCGAGCTGCTCAGCCTGGGGCTGAGGGCCAGAGTCTGGGGTCCCAGACAGGAATCCAGAGGGAGCCTCAGCCTTACTCAAGGAGGCACCACCCCTATTAGGAGATGCTCCTGGCAAGAGAAGTCACAGTCCTGTAGCCGGGCTACGCGCCATGCTGTGGGGACCAGAGGGAGGGGAGCAATCGGGGAAGGCTTCCTGGTGGGGGTGGCACCTGAGGCCTCAGTTCAAGTTCATTAGAAAACAAACAAATTAGGCAGAATCCCAGGGGGGAGGAGAGGAGCAAGGGCCTGCCATAGGCACAGCAGTGGCCCATGAGCAGAGCACATGCGGTGGTGAGGCCGGAGCAGGTGGGATCCTGTGGAGGATGGCTAGGGAAGAAGAGACTTGGCCGCCTAGCGTGGGGCATCTGTGCCACAGGCAGTGTGAGTTTTATTTGGAGAGCAGTAGGGAGCCACAGAGGACTACAAGCAGTCAGTGACACAGCCAGGGTCATGTCTTAGAAAGTTCACTCTGAAACCAGGCCCAATGGTGCACACCTGTGATTCCCACACCTCAGAGGCAGAGGCAGGAGGATAGTAGATTTGAGGCTGGAGGCAGGGTGAGCAATTTAGTGAGATCCTGTCTCAAAAAAGTTCACTCTGAGCTGGGCGCTGTGGCGCACGCCTGTAATCCCAGTGGCTCGGGAGGTGGAGGCAGGAGGATCACAAGTTCGAGACCAGAGGCAGTCTGCGTAACTTATCGAGACCCTGTCTCAAAAAGTAAAAAAAAAAAAAAAAAAAATGGGCTGAGGGTGCAGCTCAGTGGTCCAGCACTTGCAGAGCGTGCAGGCGCGAGGCCCTGGGATCAACCCCCAGTACCACAAAAAAAAAAAAAAAAAAAGTTCATTCTGGTGGCCATGGAGGCCAACCACAGGACTGGACGTCCATTCTGGGCCTGCAACTCAACACCCCAGCCTCCCCAGCTGACCCCCTCCAACTCACAGTCCCCTAACTCACCAGGCTCCTCCTACCTCTGAGCCTCGGGGCCTGGCACGCTCCTCTGTTTGCCAGCTGGGGGGCCTCTTTTCGGGGCGGCCGGCTGTCCTCCTGGGGAGCCTCCTCTCCCCTCCCTTCTCAGAAGAACAATACTCCTCAGGCAGCCCCAGCGCAAGTGTCTGCTTATGCTGACCTCCCGCGAGGCCGGTGGGAGCTGGCGGGGCTGAAATGTCCCCCTGCCCCTCAGCTCCTGAGTCCCTGAGGCGGGCGGGGGCTGCCTGGGCAGGGCTCTCAGGCACACAGGATGGGGGGAGTCCAGGAGGCCTGTCTTAAGGTCACCAGGAGTCCTGTGGCCTCCACTCTATCCCACCCTGAGCAGTTCGGCCCTATTGTTCTTCCTCCCCGCCTGGAGCAGAGAGCAGGAGCGCAGGCCTCCATCCCGCCATCTGCCTTTGCCCTTGGAGCCCAAAGCCGCCCTGTTACGGTGCTGGACCAGGTCGTTCCCGCCTGGCCGGTAGCAAAGGCTGAGCCATCTGCTCTCACTGCCCCTTGCCACTGCACTAATGGAGAGGTTCCCCCAGGGGCCACTGCAAGGGGCTGGGAACCGGACCCTGTGATGAGCCATCTCGTTCCCCATCGGAGTGGAGACCCTTCCTCCAGGGCCTCCAGACAGAGCCTCACCTGAATGGGGCTCCCTCACCTGAACAGGGCTCCCTCACCAAGGTACATCTCCTCCCCAGGGGTCACAGCCTGTCTACACGAGTGTCAGGCCAAGCCCTTGCCCTAAGCTGGGCCTCCCTGCACAGCCACTTCAGTCTGTAGGGTTCCTCAAGGGGTTTTTCTGAGGCTTTCAGGGAGTCAACATCCAGCCTATCTCTCCCTCAGCCCCATCGGCTTCCTGCCCCTCGTGTCATGGGTCACGGGTCCTGATCAAGAGCACTTCCGCCTGGGACAGAGTGCTCTGGGAGACGTCTGACCAGATGGCAGCAGCAATGGTGGGTGGGATTGGGATGGGTGAGGAGGATCCACGCAGGAGCCGGTGGACTGCAGGAGCCATGGCAGGGCAGCCATTCAGTCCTACAATGGTCCCCAGGGTGCATAGCCAGTATCCCAGGGGCAGGGTGGGGGGTGAGGTGGCATTGGAGAACATGAGAGGCATTAGCTGCAGGCAGGGGGAGTGTATGGCAGCTGCAAAGCTCAGAGGGAGCTCAGTGCCACAGGATTAGCCAGGAAGTGGAGGCTGGGTATGGGGGGACTTAGAGGTCCCCTTGTTGGGCTGCTAACTGTAGGACTTAGTGACATGGCCAGGCAAGCTCGAAAGGTGACACTTGTATCAGGTGGGTCTGCTGTATAGGGTCAAGGTCACAGTTGGGAATATAGACCCTGACACGTAGGCCAGTGACTTCTGAGTTGATGTGTCCCAAAGTGGCAAATCCCCCGAGCTCTCGGAGGCTACAGAAGTGCCCCTATGTCCCTGGGAAGGGAAAATGCCCACACTTGTTTGATGGCATGCACAGACCTCCTCAGAGAACATGCCGTCCCCTCTCCTGGCCACCAGTGCAATGCCCGGGACGAAGTCACAGTGTAAGTCCTGGGATCATGAGAGAAAGAAGAAGGCTATGAGGGCCCAGCCAGCCCAGGACTGGACCTTGGAGGCACCAGAAAAGGCACTGGAGGGCACATCCCTTGGAGAGCACTTTCCTAGGCTACAGCATGGCAAGACCCATGGGCCATGGTCCAAGCAAACTGTCAGGATGGCATCTGGATATGTGGGGAAAGTGACAGCCATGCTGTGTGATGGAGATGGATTCAGAGTTCTGAGATGTGGGTGTGGGGCAAGGAGTACAACAGAGGAGGTGACTATCCACCAGATAAGACTCTCAGCAAGTGAGTACAGGCTGCAAACAGCTGGTGCCTATTCTGAACCACTCCAGAGGGTCCTTAAAAAATAATGGAGGAGGAGAATTCCCCAAATGGGCCAGGTATGTGGGCAAGATGAGGTGGTTCCTCCATAATGTGGAAAGAGGAGACCTAAAGTAAGAGTATATATGGACTCATGGGCAGCAGCATGTGTTTTGGTCAGCAAGTCAGGGGCTTGGATTTTGAAGGGTCAGAAGACCCAGCTTTGGAGTGGGGCATGCATGTGGCATGCACACATGTGAGATGGTGCACATAGTGGGAAGACCTCAGAATTACATGTCCACACCCACTGGAAAGCACCCACTGCAGGGATCACTCCAAAAAAGCAAAAAAAAAACATGGGCCATGTGCAGGTACCTGCTCCAGTTCTCTGCCTGAGCACTAAGCATGTCCATCAGAGAACCACAGAGGGGCACCATGGGCCTCTCCAGGGGGAGAGGGAGGAGCAGATACTCCTCTGAGTCCTCAGTACCCAGGACAGGGCAAGGCACAGAAGGAATGCCTGTGTATATTTCCAGAAGGCCTCTGTTTCCCCACCTGTGGACAGGAGTCCTCGGCAGGAGGATCTCTCAGGGCTATCCAATATACAACACAGAGTCTAGACCTCCCAAAGGCTGGTGGAGGCTGCCAGGCCCTGCTCCAGGGCCTTATGAAAGACAGATGTGGGGAGGCATGTGCAGGGAGGATTGGGGAGCCTGGGCCAGGACCCTTGGAGTCACGGTCCTGAACCCTGGCCCACCCTTCTCCTGAAGCCCCACCGGCATCCTTGACCCTGAGCCCCAGCCCCACACGGGCCCCAAGCAGAGGGCGCCAGCCTCCCAGGCAGCTGTGGCCCCCACCCCCAGCCCTGGACCTGCCCCACCGACCCCCACTAGCTGGATTTCCCCCCTGACTCACCGAGGCATAAAGTACCCTGCCAAGTGGCCGTGAGAGGGCAGCCCCTGGCCAATTCGAGGGAGCTTGCTGCATAAACATTCCTGCCACTAATGAGGGCTTCTGAAGAGGCTTGTTCCCTGGGGACCCCAGCTTCCTGCTCCACGTGGAAATAGAAATGTTCCAGAGGCAGCCTGGTCGGGGCAGTTGAAGTCAGCAATGGCAGCAAGCCAGGCAGTGGGGGCAGGCAGGGGGATGGCCTTGGGTCCCCCAGGGTCCCCGCCACCTACTCTGTTCGGCAGGTCCACACGCAGCCCCCGCCGGGGGAAAAGTCCAGGTGGGGAAGCCCAGGGCCAGAGTGAGGACAGCCAGCCCAGAATCACAGAGCTCGGAGCAGAGGAAAGAAAGGGACCCACACCTGCGTGGAGAAAGACCGTGCTCCGGCCGGCACGGTGGCGCACGCCTGTAATCCCAGCAGCTTGGGAGGCTGAGGCAGGAGGATCGCAAGTTGGAGACCAGAGCCAGTCTGCGTAACTTAGCAAGACCCTGTCTCAAAAAGTAAAAAAATGGGCTGGGGGCGCAGCTCAGTGGTCCAGCACTTGCAGAGCATGCAGGCACGAGGCCCTGGGTTCAAACCCCAGTACCGCAAAAAAGAAAGAAAGAAGGAAAGAAAGAAAGAAAGAAAGAAAGAAAGAAAGAAAGAAAGAAAGACCATGCTCCCTCCCCAGTTGCTCAGTGTGACTCAGGCAAGGCCAGGACCTTCCTCCCGCCACTGTCCTGACCCCATCTCAGGAGTTTAGGGCACTGTGAGATGTGGGTGAGCTCACCAGGGTGTGGGTCCAGCGATACAGCTCTGGCAGGGCCTCTGCCTTGCTGGGCCTTCCTAGCCCAGCTGCACATCAGGACCCTTCACCCAGCAAGGAGAGCCTAGAGCCTGTGACCTTGGAGTGAAGGCAAAGGTCCGCTCACCCGCTCTGCACCCACAGCCTTGTTTCTGTTGATCAAAGGCTCTAGACCAGGCACATCTGACCTGCACATCTCCCACAGAATCTCCTCCTATCTTGTGTCAGTGTTTATTTTCTGTATGACACCCCCTTATTATGTACATGTACTAACTGTACTATGGGGCTGGGATTTAGCTCAGTTGGTAGAGCACTGCGCTGCAGTCTCTGAGGTCCCGAGTTCGATTCCCAGCACCGCAAAAATGGGAGAAGGGCCTGGCAATCCACTCCCAAGGCAATCCCGAAACAGTCAGCCATTGAAAACCCCATGGGGGTCGCTATGAGTCGGGTACTGACTCGACAGCACCTAACAACAACAACAACTGTACTATATCATTTATGTGCAGCCCAAGACAATTCCTCTTGAGCCTAGGGAAGCCAAGAGATTGTACCGTTCTGATCTAGACCCTGAACTTCCATCATGGCCTCGGCATCCCCAGAGGCAGACGGTGCTGGTGTCCCAGCTCCGCCACCCACAGCTTAGTGATCCCAGGAAGGGGCTCCACATCTCTGAATCACAGCTTCCGCTTCCAGGTCATTAGGGCCCCGGAGCACTGAAGCACCAGGGAGCATCTGTCCATCAGGTATTGCACGTTCAGCTCCCCATGCACTAGAATGGACCCCACGTGGCCAGAACCTTGCAAACAGCACTGCCTTGGCGAGAGGAGAACTGGATGGACCTGGAAAGCCGAGCACGGGGCGAGTCTAGGCGGTCCACTGGGACTCAGCCCAGGGAAGGAGGGACCCTTCGATCAGAGTCTCTTTCAGAAAGGTAGTGAGTTCAGCCGGGCGCGGTGGCGCACGCCTGTAATCCCAGCAACTCAGGAGGCGGAGGCAGGAGGATCGTAAGTTTGAGACCAGAGGCAGTCTGTATAACTTAGCGAGACCCTGTCTCAAAAAGTAAAAAAATGGGCTGGGGGTGCAGCTCAGTGGTCCAGCACTTGCAGAGCATGCAGGCGCGAGGCCCTGGGTTCAACCACCAGTACCGCACACACACACACACAAAAGAAAGGTAGTGAGTTCCCCGTCCAAGGAGGCATTGGAGTTTGGATTCAGACCTAGGTCCTAGAGGGAAGAGGACATTCGATATCACTCA
Source organism: Pedetes capensis (assembly GCA_007922755.1). NCBI lineage: Eukaryota > Metazoa > Chordata > Mammalia > Rodentia > Pedetidae > Pedetes > Pedetes capensis. The sequence continues at coordinate 34,801 of VMDO01006099.1, read as the reverse complement.
GGGCAAGAGAGGACTAACCGCCACATGGAGTGGCCAGTGGCACATGAGCCGCTGGGTGATGAAGGCCCCGCAGGCCAGTTGCCCACATCCATCCCTGGCCTGGGGCAGCCTGTGAGGCAGTGGCTCTGAGCCAGAGTGGTGGGCACCATGACACCATCAGCGAACCCGGACACGGGACAAAGGATGGCAGGGCAGGATGTGTCGAGGCGCAGGGCCACCCTGCACCGGGACTCGGGCCCCAACCTTTTCCGTATCCAAATATCATTCTCTCTGTGAAGTGGCAGAAACAGTAGATGGTAGCTGGCGCTTTCGGTTTTGTTCTCAATGTTCATCCTTGGCAAAATATGAAGTTGGCACCCTAAGGCAGGAACTAAAGTTGATTTTTGAAATTTTAATTGTTTTTTAAACCCATGGGGCCTGGAACTTCATAGAAATATCTCTCTCTCTCTCTCTCTCTCTCTGTCTCTCTCTGTCTCTCTCTCTCTCTCTCTCTCTCTCTCTCTCTCTCTTTTTTTTTTTTTTGCATGCTAGAGATGGAGCCCAGGGCCTCTTACATACCAGGCAGGCGCTACTTAGCTGCACCCAGCCCTGAGTCTTTTCCCTCTACTCTCACTGCCCTTCCAGGGCTGCACCATCCACCTGTTCTGTCGGGGTGGGGCAGGTGAGGAGGGACCCGCCCGGGTTCACCCACAGGAGCCAGGGTGGGCACAGCCAGACCCACCTGCTCTGCCTCCCCGTCCCTCCCGACCCCACCCCACTCCTGCCTGTGGCCCACATCCTGGGTCCAGCCAGCACCCTCCTGGCATGTGATGGAGGGCTCTGCTGCCATCTATCCAGGAGCTGATGGGGGTGAGACGTGGTCAGCTGGGCCCCTCCTGCCACACCCTGTCCCACCCATCCCTGTGGGCCGAACAGCCAGGGACCCGTGGCTGCCCATGGGCCCCTATGGGAGCAGCCAGGACTGAGTGGCTGCCCGTGGGTCCCCCAGGGCCCAGGCTCTAGCCTGCAGGCCTAGAAGCTGGGGCTGGGCTGGTGTGGCTCAGGGTCCCAGCCCTCCCCGTCCGGCCACGGGCAGCCCCTCTGTCCTGAAATGGCCTGGACCAAAGGACTTCCCTGCAGTTACTCAACGAAAAGGACAAGTTGTTTGCAGTGGCCACAGGCCAAGGCTCCAACTGTGGTGCTGCTGCCTCCAGAGACATCTGCGGGGTGTGGTCACACAGCCTCCCCCTGGGCCCTCATCCTCGGGGCTGCCTGCTCTGCAGGGAAAGCTCTCCGGCCAGCCACCCTGTCCCCCAGCATCATAAACACCAGGTTGAGGTCCTCATGCTCATTCCCTCCTGATTTCCCACAGTGCCCCCCACACCCCAGGCCAGCCACATCCTGACCTCTCCTGCGCTCCTGCTGCCCCGGTACTGAAAGGCCAACCCTCTCCCTCCCTCCCCACTTCCCCACCCCGAGGCTGCTCAGGCAGCACCCCGCCGCCTCATGCCCTTCCGGGGCTCCCTCTGCATGACCTCATCATGTCTGAGTCGCTGTGGCTCTTTCCCAGAGCCTCAGTGTTTCATCTGTAAAGTGGGCACAACAGGAGCGCTGTTTGGGATGCTGTGAGGAACAAATCAAGGAGACAATGGGTAAAAATCCCAGGGACTTGGGATTAGTTGTTGTTGTTGTTGTTGTTAGGTGCCGTCGAGTCGGTATCTGACTCATAGTGACCCTCATAGGGTTTTCAATGGCTGACTGTTTTGGGATTGCCTTGGGAGTGGATTGCCAGGCCCTTCTCCCATTTTTGCGGTGCTGGGAATTGAACTCAGGGACCTCAGAGACTGCAGCGCAGCGCTCTACCAACTGAGCTAAATCCCTCATAGACACTCTATAAACAGAGAGTTTACATTTGTTCCTTTATTCCTCCCCATGGCCATGGCCACTCCCCTCCTTCACCCACGGGGCTTCCTGGAGCTCTGTCTACACCAGTTGGCCTCCTTCACCCTCTTCTCCTTCACCCATGGCCTTAGCCACTGCCCACTCTGTCTCCACAGCTGGTCTCCTAAGCCACACAGTGACTGCCACCTGGACACGTCCTCCTGGATGACCCTCAGGGCCCCTAGTACGCATTTCCAACACTGACATACGCCCCAGCGGATTTGGCTGATGGGTGCTGGGATATTACTTTCCAACCCCGCTCCTGTTACAAATCTTGTGCACTATAATATGCAGTGAACAATGAGCGGCTTAAACAAAGAGTGGTTTGTTTCTCTGGCCAGCCCCCCATCCCTTCTGTTGGCCTCATCCTCAAGGTTGCAAAACAGCTGCCCCAGCTCCAGACATCAAACCCCAAACAATGTTCAAAGGCAAGAAGCAGAAAGAGGGTCAGCCTTACAGCTCTGCCTCTGCCATGGTTCCCGGAACAGAAAACATTGCCCCTGTGCTGCTGGCACTGGCAGGTAGCAGAGCTGAGACCCGGGAGCCCTGTACCCTCCACTGCTGGGTGTCGGGATGGGACACAGAGACTGTAACACGGAGAAGAGGAAGACAGAGGCGGCCCGCCCATCACTCAGAGCAGGAGGACCTCAACCCTGGTAAGTAGGGAGCGAGGTCCGTGTCTGCCCCAGAGAGTTCAAGACCGCTCTGGGCCTCAGTCTCCCTGTGGGAGACCACGTCCAGTCACACCTGCCCCTCAGGCCAGCAGGGAGGAGGCGCATCCTGTGCTCATGCTCACCCCGACTCCCCAAAGGCCACCCCCAGAACCCCAGCCACCCCGCTTCTTCTCCACCAGAGCCCCCATCCGGTCCCCTCCAGCCAGGCCCAGCCACACCTGTCTGCGGGGGTCTCTGCTCTGTGCGGCCGAGGCCCGGGACTGCAAGGGGCTGCATCTGCCCACCAGATGGCCAGCTGCTCTGGGCATGCGCAGCCCCGGAACAGCCTCTTCCTCCTGCGTGTCCCAGAGGGGATGGCCTACCAAGGGCTCTGCGCTCCACCCCGACAGCCTGCCTCACACCCCAGGGACAGGCGGGGCTGAGGTCGCTCAGGCTCCAGGCAGCCTGGGAGCGGGGCCCTGGAGGTGTCTTTGGGCGAGTTCTACGTCCTTGCCTTCCTCAGATTCCTTCCGCTTCCAGGCAATGGGAGGACCTCCGAGAGAGACCCAGAGAGGTCAGCAGGGGTCTGCCATGGCCCAGGGTGGCCTCCCAGCCCAGGTGCCTTCTCCTCGCCCTGCCCACCTGACCCCTCGCTAGAGCAAGACTGGCCCTTGAGAACTTCCCTTTCCCTCTGTGAGCCTCAGTTTCCCCTTTAGAAAGTGGCCATGACGGAGTCAGTCCTGGGAGGCAAACAGCTTTCACAGCGTCCACCAGGGCGGAGGGCATCTGGGGCCAGTGGTACCCTGGGGTTCCCCCTGCCCTGCCCCGGGAGCCATGGGCTGATGGGAAGGTGGCCGAGGGCTCCAGTGGCTAAAAGCCCAGCATTGGGTGGCATCCCCAGCCCGTGGTGCCCCAGTGTAGACGCGAGAGCCTCCCGTCTCACTAACTGTACCCCAGGCTGTGGACACAAGGCAGACCGTGGGCAGCGCTTGGATGGAGGCGGGGCTGGGAAAGCCCCAGGCGGCAGAGCTGGGTCAGTGACAGGCGGCCCAGAGCCTGGGCAGAGGACAGGACACTTTGTTGTGATGATTTCCAGTTTCCTGACCCCCAAGTACTGATTTAATGTTCCTGTTTACTCCGAGGGCTAGAACAGAAGGCGGGACAGCTAAGCCGGCACCCCCCAAAATCCTGGTGGGGAGGCAGCCAGAGGGAGCCAGGGGCCGGGAGTCAGGCCCTTGAGCTCTGCTACAGCAGGACCCTTGGGATTGCCCCAGGGCTGGACCTTGCACCAGGTGGGTTCTGGGGAATCAACGGCCACCGCGCATGAGGATGAGGGCCATGTGACCTGAGGCCGCTGCCATGAGGGCCGCGGGCGGAGGCGAGGGCCACAGTGCCCCCGAGCTCACCTGCCCGCCCACAGTGGTTGCACCCTGGGCTTTCCTGGCTCAGAGGGGCTTGGATTCGAGCCTTGACACTGGCTCCGCTTGGAGGTGGGGGCGGGGGACCCCTCGGCAGGCGGGGCCGGAGGCTTGTGGCTGACTGGGACAGACTCCAGAAGTCACAAGCCCAGCTCCTGGCTTCTGCAAGCTTGGCACACGCGCCACTTTCAAAACCGCCAGAAACAGGGCTTTCCGTGGCATCCTTGGAGGCGACAGCCACCCTGGGCCAGGAGAAGCATGTTCGGTTTTGAATTACGGCTAATGCAGATTTTTTTTCTTCTAATAAACAGCATGATGGCGTCACTATTGACAAAACGCTAGAATGCCAGCAAAGCTTCCACTCATGTACCCTCGCCTGCAGGGTCTGCCCCAACACCCAAAACGCATCTGAAGCACCAGGTGGGTCCTGGGCCCACTGTCCTGAGGAAAGATGAGGGGCGAGACCCCCCGGGGGCAGGAAGTCTCCTGCAGCCTTCGCTTGGCCCAGTGGGGGAGGTGCGGAACCAGCCTCAGCCTGGCAAGGACTTGGCACCACCCAGCCCATTCCCCACTGGAAGCCACTGGGTGACAGGCACATCACAGAAGGCACATGGGGGGAGGGGTGGTGGGGAGGGGGAGGGGCACCCCAGAGAGCAGAGTTGGGGGCGACGTAAGGCGGCTCCTCCCGAGCGGGGCCCCTTTCTCCAGAGTGGTTGGTTCGAAGGGAAAAAACATTGTCCAAGTCACAGCCACGAAAACCTGCAATTGCCAGAGAAACAGGGCTTGGTGGCCAAGAGGCATTGCAACACAGTGGCCCTGGGTACTGGCCGCTGGTGCCAGGCCAGGCGGATCCTAGGCTCAGGGCACCTTCCCCTGTGCCCACCGGCCCTGGTGCCCAGAACCCAGAGTCCACTGTCGCAGACATCTGAGCCCTGCCCCGGGGAGGGGAGAGACTCGGTAGACCTGCCACCAAGCTCTACCTCACCACAGGCTCCCTGAGCCTTGGGGGGTCTGATGGCCTGGCAGGAGGCTGAGGAGGGGCTGGGGCCTTTTCAGGGGGTGCTGGAGGGGCAGCGCTGGGCTTTGGCCCCAGGGGGCTGTGAGCTGGAGGAATGGAAAGGGCCAGGGGGTCCAGGTGGGAGCTGGGGAGGGAGAGAGGTCACTGCATTCCTGGGGGAGAGCCCTAGGCCCACGGCCCTGCAGCCCTTGGCCTGTGTGTGCCTGCCACTCACCTGCCCCACTCTGCCCTGCAGTCTCAGGGCTTCCGGGCCAACCTCCTTTCATGTGGGCCCAGGGAGCCCAGCCAGCCAGCAAGTAACGGAGCAAGTCCTGGATCCATTAAGCCCTGCTTGCCATCAGCTTCCAAGCCAGCAGCCCCGGCTGGACCCCAGGCAGACCTGGGCCCGGGGTCCTGTCCCTCCCCACCCCACTGCACCCCCAGCTCGCCTTGTCTGGACCAAGGTGGGGGGTTAAAAGAGGCCATGGGAGCCAGGTGCTGCCTCCCTACTGTGTCAGGGACTGGGAGAGCTGAGGGAGTCAGCAGGGAGGTGGCAGCATACAGCTTGGGGGACGCTGGGTACCTGAGATCCCCACTCTGCCCCAACCTTCTCCCAGCCCACGGCGGATGCCCATCTCCCTCCACCAACAAGACCCTCAGGGGGACGAAGAGAGAGACAGAGGGGGTGTCATCTGGCGCCTCAACCAACTCCTCCCAGAGCCCCTGCTGGACGTGTCCAGAGCCCCATCAATGACCAGGGCCCGGTGGGCTGTGGGAGGCCATCCCACCCTGCAGAACGGCGGCCCCTTGCTCCCACTATCCACAGCCTCTGTGACACGACCTAAACTCCTGAGCAACCTTCTGAGCTTCCAGCAAGGAAAGAGGTTGCTCCGGATTGAGCATCTGCCCTGAGCAAGGTCACAAATTGTTCACCTGTAGGCAATGGCCACCGAGGCAGGGCCTCCACAGCACAAGTTCTCCCAGAAGCTCACGCCAGCCTTGGGTGTCCTCAGACTTCTAGCAGTTGTGGCTGTGGAGTGAGACCTTGAAGGAAGGCAGAGTCGGAGGTCAGGGATGTTACTCCAAACACAGAGCACAGCACAGGCAGAGTTAAGAGAGGAAGCTGCGTCCACACGGTGCTAAACGTGACCATGGACAGTGCAGGTTGTGGCAGGTTTCCGTTCCGTGGCCAAGGAGATCCCAGGAGCTCTTGACGACCCAGGAGGTGGTCTTGAGGTGGACAGTGGCGTGACACAGCCTTACTCCCTGCTAGGTGTTGGCACCGTGCATGTCAAGCAAGCCTCCATGCCATCTCACAGAGAGGCCCACCGAGGCCCAGAGAGACAGCACACTTTCCAAGGCCACTGAGGGAGCTGGCACAGAGCTGTCCTCAGCATGGTCCCCCAAGGAAGTCACCCCAACCATCCAATACTGGCCACCTTGCTCTGTTTGTCTGAGAGGCAGATTCTCACAGGTAATAACCTCAAGGTCATGACCAAGGCAGGCACTGGCCCACGTGGCCCCTCTGTGGGACCTGGAGGCCGCCATTGTTACTGCTTACTAGGCAGCGCTCCATTTCTCTTTAACAATTTCTAATTCTCCTAGACTCATTCCATGTTTCAAGTATTAGTGGATGTTTACAGTTGTTTCTCCTCATTTTGAGTCATGCCAGATCAGCATATGGAGGTCCCTGGGGCTTTACTCCATTTCCGTCATGAAGACAGACTTTACTTTGTGGAGGCAACTCTTCCCCAGTAGTCTTTTGAGTGCCTTCTAACCTGGGGGGCTGATTTTCCAGCTTTATATCTGACAGTGTTTCTTTGCTATTCATGGGGTTCTCAATGGCTAGTTGTTTGGGGAGTGGGTCACCAGGTGCTACTCCCTAGTCTGTCTTAGTCTGGAAACTTAGCTGAAACCTATCTACCATGGGTGACCCTACTGGTATCTGAGATACCGGTGGCATAGCTTTCATCCTCATAGCAACACTCAAGCCCCCACAGTACGGCAAACTAACAGAAGTGTGGGGGCATCAGTGAGCTAAAATGGACAAACATGGGCCATTTTGAGTCAGATAATCATATGGTCTACTATGCTGGGAATGAAAAACTAAAGAGAAATGGGGTTGCATTCATCATCAAAAAGACATCTCAAAATCTGTCCTGAAATACAATGCTGTCAGTGATAGAATAATATCCATACACCTACAAGGAAGGCCAGTTAATATGACTACTGTTCAAATTTATGCACTTACCACTAAGGTCACAAATGAAGAAAGGGAAGATTTCTACCAGCTTCTGCAATCTGAAATAGATCAAACATGCAATCAGGATGTACTGATAATTACTAGTCACTGGAATGCAAAGGTTGGAAACAAAGAAGAAGGCTCAGTAGTTGGAAAATATGGTCTTGCTGACAGAAATGATGCTGGAGATCGCATGATAGAATTTTGTCAGACAAGAGACCTTTTCATTGCAAATACATTTTTTACTGACATAAATGGTGGCAACTATACACATGGACTTCACCAGATGGAACATACAGGAACCAAATTGACCACATTTGTGGAAAGATGTGATGGAAAAGCTCAGTATCAAAAGTCAGAACAAGACCAGATGCTGACTGTGGATCAGACCATCAACTTTTCATATGCAAGTTCAAACAGAAACTGAAGAAAATTAGAACAAGTATACAAGAGCCAAGGGATGACCTTGAGTATATCCCACCTCAAGAACAGGTTTAATGCATTAGACACAAATGATAGGAAAGCAGATGAGCTGTGGCATGACATCAAAGATATCATTCATGAATAAGGCAAAAGGTTATTAAAAAGACAGGAAAAAAGAAAAGACCAAATTACATGCCAAAAGAGATTCTGGAACTTGCCCTTGAGCATGGAGCAGCTAAAGTAAAAGGAAGACATTATGAAGTTAAGGAACTAAACAAAAGATTTCAAAAAGCAGCCCAAGAAGACAAAAACAAATACTATAATAACATGTGCAAAGAGCTGGAGACAGAAAACCAAAAGGGAAGAACATGATCTGTGTCTCTCAAGCTTAAGGAATTGAAGAAAACAATCAAGGCTTGAGCAGCAATAGTGAAAGATTCTACAGGGAAAATATTAAATGATGCAAGAAACATCAAAAGAAGATGGAAGGAATACACAGAATCATTATACAAAAAAGAATTGGTACATGACCAACCATTTCAAAAGGTTGCATATGAAAAAGAACCAATGGTATTGAAGGATGAAGTGGAAGCTGCCTTGAAAGAATTGGTGAAACACAAGGCTCTAGGAGTTGATGGAATACCAATAGAGATGTTTCAACAAACAGATGCAGCACTGGAGATGCAAACATGTTTATGCCAACAGATTTGGAAAACAGCTACCTGGCCAACTGACTAGAAGAGATCCATATTTTTGCCTATTCCCAAAAAAGGGGATCCAACTGAATGTAGAAACTATCGAACAATATCATTCCTATCACACTCAAGCAAAATTTTACTAAAGATCATTCAAAAGCTACTGCAGCAGTATATAGACAGGGAACTGCTGGAAAATCAAGATGGATTCAGAAGGCAGGGAACCTGGGACATCATTGCTGAAGTCAGGTGGATATTAGCCAAAAGCAGACAATATCAGACAGCTGTCTCTCTATGTTTTATTGACCATGCAAAACCATTTGACTCTGTGGATCATAACAAATTATGGATAACACTTCGAAAAATAGGGATACCAGAACACCTAATTATACTCATGAGGAATCTGTACATGAACCAGGAGGCAGTTGTTCAAATAGAAAAAGGAAACACTGCCTGGTTTAAAGTTGAGAAAGGTGTGTGTCAGGGCTGTATAATTTCACCATATCTCTTCAACTTAAATGCTGAGCAAATAATCAAAGAAGCTGGAATTTATGAGGAAGAACGCAGCATCAGGATTGGAAGAAGACTCATTAACAACCTGCATTTTGCAGATGACACAACTCTGCTTGCTGAAAGTGAAGAGGATTTAAAATATTTACTGATGAAGACCAAAGAACATAGCCTTCAGTATGGACTGCGACTAAACATCAACAAAACAAAAATCCTTACAACTGGGTCAGTGTGCAACTTCACAATAAATGGAGAAAAGATTGAGGTTGTCCATGATTTTGCTTTACTTAGCTCTATAATCATGGAAGCAGCAGTCAAGAAATCAAAAGTCGCATTGCTTTGGGAAAATCTGTGGCAAAAGATCTCTTTAGAGTACTGAAAAGTAAAGATGTCACATTGAAAATGAAGGTGCTCCTGACTCATGCCATGGTATTTTCAGTTGCATCATATGGTTGTGAAAGCTGGACATTGAACAAGGGAGACAGGAGAAGAATCGATGCTTTTGAATTATGGTGCTGAAGATGATTATTGAATATACTATGGACTGTCAAAAGAACCCATAGATCTGTCTGAGAAGAAGTGCAACCAGAGTGCTGCTTGGAAGCAAGGATGGCTAGATTGTGTCTTACGTCTTTTGGACATGTAGTCAGGAGAGACCAATCCCTAAAGAAAGACATCAGGTTTGGGAGAGTGATGGTCAATGAAAAAAAGGAAAACCCTCCACCAGATGAATTGACACAGTGTCTGCAGCAATGGGCTTAAACATAAATAAGGTCATGTGCCTGGCACAGAGTTGTGAATGTTTCATTCTGCTATACATAGGGTCACTACGAGTCATACTCTACTCGATGGCACCTAACAACAACAACGTGCAACAACACCTTGACCTCATTTCTAAGAGCTACCTATGTGTTCAGTTCTTCTATTTCAGGGGTAATTGTGGGGGCAAACTTTGTCTCCCTGGCCAAAGAGTAAGCAACTTACAGGAAGGACCCAGTTCCATCTTTCTCACCTATAGGCCAGCAACAAGCGCCCCATAATAAACACACAACAATGTAAGAAACAAGCGTCTCTTTTAAGCCTAGGGCAACTTATTCAACGCTATTGTACAAATGAGTTTGCAGAGGTGACATGACTCATTCAAGGTCAGACAGCTAAACGTGGAGCCAGAATTAAAGAACCAAGACATGGGCCCCAACATTATCACTCCTCTCTCCACAGCTCCAGGCTGTGGACCACTCCCTACGCATGACGCTGGAGAATGCTAATTCCAGGCTCAGGCTGAGGTCCCGCTTCAGACTGGGAAAGCCTGCTGGCCAGCGGGGAACAGGGGAGAAAGCCTGACCCAGCCAGGGCTCAGGTCCTGTTCATTGCTTTGTGATGTCCTGGTATATTTGTAAGCCTGTTTCTCCTCATACACCTCAAGAGGTTTTGACCTCAGGATGTCCAAGACTTTTCCTATCAATCTAGAACAGGAATGTTAAATCCACAGCACACATACCCTATAAATTCTGCGCTCGTGGCAGACATCACCAATCAATCACCAATCTTTCCCATCCAGTTCATAACGAAGATCAGAATCCTTTTCAACACAGTGCACAAAGTGACTATTTGATCAAAACTGACAAATAAGATACAATCTCATTACCATCTCTGGTCTGGGGAGAGGCCAGGCTGGGCGCAGGGCTTGAGGAACACACCTCGCACTATAGCTCCTGCCTTTCCAAACGAGGCCCGACGAACGGAGATCCCTGACTCTTGCTGGCCCAAAAGCATCAGGCTGCACAGTGCCCATGACTGTCGCCCCACAGACTGAGAGCCTCTTGGCCTTGCCCCAAGGCTCAAGCCCTGAAATTTTCCCTGCCCTGTGAAGGAAGGGTCCCCGAGGTACCTCAGTCATTCATACTCTCCTTTAGTCATTCAACAAACATGATGTTCTGTATTTGTCTCTGAATCTCGAAGCAACAACTGCAGCTCAAAAGCAACAGCCAGGCAGAGGGCCAGCAAGTGAGCCTGCAGAGAGGGAGCTCACAGGTGGGCAGCCTTTGCTCTGGTATTCATTCAACTATCAGGTTACTGGAACACAGGAAAATGAGGCAAGCGCCACTCTCGCCCTCTGGAACTTACATTTTGGTGAGAAAAAGTGACATTTAAAAGACAGTTGTGCATATAATTAAGTGGCAGTAAGAGGGAGATAGGCTGGGATTTAGCTCAGTTGGTAGAGCGCCACTCTGCAGTCTCTGAGGTCCGGAGTTCGATTTCCAGCACCACAAAAATGGGAGAAGGACCTGGCAACCCACTCCCAAGGCAATCCCGAAATAGTCAGCCATTGAAAACCCTGTGAGGGTCGCTATGAGTGGGACACGATTTGAAGGCACCTAACAACAACAACAACAATGAGAGGGAGATTGCTTCAGAAGGGGACCTTGCCTCAGGCAGGGCTTCCCAGGGGTCTGATGTGTAGACAGATCTCTGAGAGGTGAGCGAGGAGTGGGTGGGCCACAAGGTAGGGGAGGTCCAGAAAGGGGACCTAATGGGCCAGGGCAGACAGCAGTCACTGGTGGCTGGCACCATTTGCTCTCTTAAGGGCAGACCCCGTTGGCCTTATATGGCCCTTCTGGGCCCACTGCAGCCCCGCTGGAGCCAGAAGCCGGCCCACAGGAATCTGAGTGTCTTATGGTGGCCATCAGCCCCAGGCTACCCAGGCCAATGGCAGGACTCATGTGTTGTGCAGGGTGGGCTCCGCTGTGGAAGAGGAGGGGGCCAAGAGCGTGCAAGGGTGGCAGTCACAGCCGGCCCTGCCACCTCTTCTGCTGGGCCCACTCTGCCGTCGCAGGCAGGCGCGGGAGCAGCCTGACAGCTCGCCACCCACCCCTGCCAAATTGTACTTAATTATAATGATAAATGATGGCAGGCGTCCACCGCCACATCGCGGAGCAAGACAAACACTCCGCATCTCCGGGCCAACAAGCTCCACGCCCCCACGTGCGCTGCGGAACAGGAGGCTCCACGGGGGTCGTCTGAGGCCGCCGTGGCTCGCGGGGGCCCAGGGTGGACCCTGCCGGCAGGCTCAGAGTGGACACTGCAAGGTGGATCCCGAGTCCTGGTCATCAGAGGCCTGGAGCTGAGCCCTCACCCATCCCCCCGGGCCCTCATCGCCTGCTCGCTGCAGCAAAGCCTGCTGCTGAGAGCGAGGGCCGCGCCGCCAATGCGCAAAGCCGCCGTCCGCCCTCAGCGTGGTGGCAGAAGTCAGGACCCAGCGTCGCCATCCGCTGAGTCGCCACCGAGGGGGATCTGGAAGTGTGGAGGGGTCAGGGAGGCCTCAGAGCCAGGAGGGCTGGCAGGGGTCAGGCAGCGGGAGGCCGAGAGCCCCAGAGAGGGTGAGGCCAGGCTGGGCCAGGCTGGGCCAGGAGGACGGGGCCTCTCCCCGGCCCAGCGGTTCCGCCTCGCGGGTGGGGGGCGTCCCGGCATTTGGAATCCAGGAAGTGTTTATCTCCCCAGGAGAATCCCTGCACTCATTCCAACGCTGCCAGCAGAGGAGGGGGAGGGGCTGGGTCCTGAACCATCACTGCTGAGAAGGTGGGGACAGCAGGCTGGGGACCCGGCCCACCATGCAGCCTTAGTATAGCAGACTGGACACGTGCGCTCCACGGCTGTGCCGGCTTCCATCCCTACCACTCCATCCGCAGGGGTGAGCCTTGTGGAATGTTCAGGCAACAGACAGATGGCAGCTGCCACGCACGGATCACTTGAGTGAGACCTTCCAGAGGGAACTGGGCCCTCAGAGCAGGAGGGGAAGGGCCGCCCCTGAAGAGGGAGCTTCATGTCAAAGGCTAAGGGCAAGCCGGGTGCCGTAATCCCAGCGGCTAGGGAGGAGGAGGCAGGAGGATCACAAGTTCGAGACCAGAGGCAGTCTGCGTAACTTAGTGAGACTCTGTCTCAAAAAGTAAAAAAATGGGCTGGGGGTGCAGCTCAGTGGTCCAGCACTTGCAGAGCATGCAGGCACGAGGGCCTGGGTTCAACTCCCAGTACCGCAAAAATAAATAAATAAATAAAAGGCTAAGGGCGGCAGAAGGAGAGGCTGGCTGTCCCCGGGTCAGGGAGGGAGCTCCCGGGGAAGGGGAGTGGCCAGGAAAGGATGAGGACTTGGGCCAGGAGGGCCAAGGTGGGGCCATCAGGGGAGCCGGGGACAGAGGGAGGCGCGGCCGGGGACAGCCCGGGTGCACACGCCCAGGCGGTGGAGGCTCTGTCCTGGGAGGAGATGGGGTGCCAAGGAGAAGCGGGACAGCAGGTGTTAGGTAGGTGTGGTCTCTGAGACGTGTCAGCAAGGGGGTCCAAGGCGCCCAGGGGGTCTGCGCAGAGGCGTTGGCGGCAGCAGCATCTACTGACCCTCAGGTGCGGGGGAGACAGCCCAGGCAAGAGGAGGGGTCTCTGGGGTCCCTCAGTAATGGGCAGATCCAGAGCACCCCCAGCCCTGAGCCGACCACTGGCCTGCCAGCCAGAAAGGAAGCCAGAGTGGGGTCCTGGGCCCAGATGGGGGGCTCCAGAGAGACAGCTGCAGACAATGATGCGGAACAACCCCCGAGAGATCTGGAGGGGTCCTGTGGGTTGCGGGGCACAGGGTTCATGAAAGGCCGCTGCCCCAGGAGCTAGCTGCCCGCTGCTCAGCAAAGGGGAGGCTCACAGCTGTGCAGGCGCCGGCCTGGAGGGCTGGGTGAGAGGCAGGTGGGTAGAGTGGGTGCACATTCTTGCAGAAGCACAGGTGGGGGGCAGTTGGGGGGACGGCCACAGAGAACCAAGTGGAACCAGCTGCAGAGAGAAGCCTTGAACCGGACAGCCAGTGCACGTGGCCATGGTGGCACCTTCCTTCACAGAGGGGAGGAGCTGGGGGAGAGGGGTGGGTGCCACCTCGGGGACTCAGGGATGGTGTCTATAGCAGGGGGCTGTTGGTTCAAGGAACCCTGTGGCCCGGCTCTGGTGTTCCAGGGCCTCTGGCTCTCTGGAAAAGGCAGAGGACCTGAGGCCAAGAGCCAGGTTCAGGCTCTGGGCTGGGGTCCGACTAGGGCTGCTGGCACAGGCTTTCAGAGCAGGAAGGCTGGTTTGGATGGAGTTTGGATGTGCCATGTAGGGGTGGTGGGGCCCTGGGGAGGGTGTAGGGCCACGGGGGCCAGGGATCAAGTGTCCAGGACTAGGACTAGGACATCATGAGAGTGCAGAGCCTTATGTGGCAGGGGTGCAGGATGGGGAGACTGAGGTAGGGTGGGGAAGGGCGTGGCTGGAAGGACATTGGTGGAGCCCTTGGAGAGGAAGGCAGGGTGTGAGGGCTTCGGGGGCCAAGGGTGGCCCTTGGGAGGAGGGGCGCCAGGTCCAACTGGAGGGACCACCGGGAGGGGGAGGCCGAGCTATGCAGGGGGCACGTCCGGGCTCCCAAGGTATCACCAGCCCACGGCACAGACAGGGGACTGAGGGTCAGAGAGGAAGGACACGGGGTACCACTCCCAAGGCTGGACCTGCAGGCCCCAGAACGCCTCTCTAAGGCCTCCGTCATCCCTCACCTGACAGGGCAGGGGAGAGGCCCAGGCAGGGGTCCTCCAATGCCCCATAGAGGCCCTTGCTGTGTTTCTTCCCGGCCTGAGTGCGTGATTGTGACCCAGGGGCGCGGGGGTCTTCAGGGAGGTGCCTGCTGTGTCATTGGTGGGGAGGCGGCTCGTGGGGGCTGCTTTGGGGCTGCTGCAGTGGGTGTGAACTGGGGGAGTGGCCCTCAGGGTGCAGGATGATTTGGGGTGCACCGGCAGCACACATGTGAGTGTGTGGGTGAGGAGGGAGGGCGTGGGCAGTGGGAGCTGACCAGCTGGGGCCTGGGCTCCACACACAGTCCGCTCACCAGTCTGCGTCTGGCAGCCGCGTTTCCTCCCACGCCGCCCCCCAGGCTTGCTGCGGCTCCCCATCTGCCCAGAGTCCCCAGCAGCCCACCAGGGACAGCCGGGAAGTCCTACCCAGGGGTCTCCCAGCCCTCTCCCCCCGGGGCTCGACAGATGTCAGTGCAGAAATGGGAGGACAGGGGCTGCCGACCTTGCTGAGCCTCAGAGACGCCCGCACCCAGGCTGGCTCCCCCCAGACCCGAGGCCAAGACCGGCGGCAGGACCGAGGGGTACCTTGCTGGCTTGGTGGCCAGGACCCAGGGCAGGACACGGTGTGACAGGTGGGGGAGGCTGGGCAGAGGACACAGTGGGGCCCCAGGCAGGGGGAATCAGGCAGAGGAGACGCACTGTACCAAGAGGATACCCCGCCCTGCCAGGAGGGTCCACGTCAGCAGCCAGGGTCCTAGAACAGGCGGCCCAGGACCAGCTCTCCAGCCCCCACTGCCCACCAGCTGTGCTCAGGTTCCTCCAGGCAGTCCTGGGCCAGCCTGGGGCAGCCACTGGCTGCAGGCCTCGGCCCGACTCTCACCTCTCTCCTGAGATGGCACCCCTTGCCTCCCAGCCCACCTGAGCGCCAAGACCTACCTGACCCCACAACCAGAAGCTCTAACCCAGCCCAGCCAAGGGCGCCCACTTACTGTGGGAAGCAGAAAAATGGCGCCCTGGCTCTACAGGCGGTGAAAAAGGAGAGGGGCTGTGTTCTCACCCCACCCCTGGCTCCCAGCCATGGTGGCCCTGCCCAAGCAGGCACACCTTTAGCAGGCGCCTTCCACTCTCACAGCAAGACCAGGTTCCTATGGTAATAGCATCACTCTAACAATGACCCACACGGAAGTGACCCACTGTCCTAAACCCTCTATAGATGGGGACTCATTTGATCCCCGCCACAGCGCAGTTATCTCATGAGGCCAGCCTGTGGTATTCCTGTATCTGTTGTCAGGTGAGGTTCAGAGAGGTTATGAGGTAACTTTGGGGCCTCAGGGCCCCAAAGGGATGCATAAAAACAACCACACAGCCACAGGAGCCCAGTCCAGCCTTGTGTGCGGGATAAAGAGCTCCGCCTCCGTCCTGAGGGCAGAGGGGAGCCATAGAAGAGTATTGTGCAGGGATGCACTGGGGTCGGACTGTCTGTGAGAAAGGAGTGCCATAGCTTGTTGGGGATTTTTAAAGCACCCCATAAATAGGGTCCCTCTAACCAGCATGAGGGGCTGACACTCAGGCTACATTCTACTCACTCCTTTATGCCCCCTCCCATCGAGTGAGCAAAGATGGCCCCTGACAAGCCTGACCAGCCCCAACCACCTCAATTTTGATTGGCTACTCCCTAGCACCCCAGTTAAATAACTGCCCCTACTTGGCAGGTATGACAGTTTACCTGCTGTACCTGTCAGGAATGTGCCCTGATTGGCTGCTCCCAGTACACACCCCCAGCAAGCTCCTGGACCCCTCTTGTTTTCACCTGCTACCGGACCCCATCACCTTGACCCAGTGCTCCCCAATCCTGTGGAAGACCATCTAGCAAGCTGATAAGTCAAGACCAGGGGCCCCAAAGCACTGAAGGCTACAAGCAAGCCATGAAGAGCCTCCCAATTCCTCCCATCCTTGGGAAGGAGGGAGGCAGAGAAGGCGAGCTGCGAGAGTCAAGACCAACTGACCTCCAGCCCAGCGGAACACCAACTGCCTGTAGTTGTGCCTTTAAGGCTGAGCTGTACCACCAGTGAGCCTGCAGCGTTCTATGCTGCAGGCTTAGAGCTAGCACTTGAGCACTTGACAGGGGCTGCTTGCTGGTTGCACCCCACTTGGGGAGCAACCCAATAAACTTTCCCTCTCCTATTTCCCACAGAAGGTCTCCCGAGGTCCTTTTTTGGCTCCTCTGGCCACTACACCAGTCCGGTTCAGTGGGTTCCCGATACCCACTCAGTGTCAGGGCAAGGCTCTGACCTCTGCCAGGCCTGAGCCAAACCCTGGCAATAGCTGAATGGAGGGTACCAAAAGGGAGGTTGGGGCCCAGCTGTGGGGATGGAGGGCAACTGAGGGGGGCGATGAGCAGACCCAGACCCTGAGGGAGGTGACGTGAAACGTACCGAGGTAGGTCTCGCAGGGTGGCTCCTGCCACCTCTGCCCCTCATTGGCACCGACACCATCGGGACATGCCATCAGGGGCAGGGCCACTGTGCTGTGGACAATGTGGCCTCAAGCCTGCCAGCCCATGCCATGGGAGAGCCAGGCCCGACCCCAGCCTCAAGTTCCACTCTCAACTCCAGGAAGACCAGCCATGGGGAGCTGGGTGAGCCCCCTTTTCTACTGAAGAAAACAGAAAACCTCACCTCACCTCGGCTGTAATAAGCTAATTTTCTCTTCTAAATGGGGCGTAATCAAATTCAGCCGCACGGCCTCATTTCCAGGCAACTTTATTCATTGTTATTTTTATTCCAAGAATTCCTTGGCATTTTCTGGGAGCCGCTGAAGTGTTTAATAGCTGCCTGAGTAGCGACGTGCCCTCTCTGGAGACAACAGAGGAGCACAGAGTCGTGGTGGGGGCTGGCCAGGGAGGACAGGCGAGGTCACAGCCCAGCCGTGGGAATGGGCCGAGGCAGCAGGACCGAGGGGCACCTGGCTGGCTCAGTGGCCAGGACCCAGGGCAGGACACAGTGTGACAGGTGAGGGAGGCTGGGCAGAGGACACAGTGGGGCCCCAGGCAGGGGGAAGCAGGCAGAGGAGACGCACTGTACACAGGGGTGGGGAGCTCACAGCCTCCTGCCCCTTGGTGACAACAGGGCTCCAGGGAAAAGGGGGCCAGGGTCGCATCTGTCTCCTCATTCAACCCAGTCCAGGGTGTCCTGGCTCCTAGCAGAGTCGCTGGACTTTCCCACTCCTGTCTGTGGCCACCCCCAGCAGCTGGGTAGAGTCTGCTTCTCCCCCGCATCCTCTGTGCCCAGAACGGGGCACTGCTGTGGCATGGAAGGCCAGGGCCAAGCAGACAGAAGAGAGGGCCCCTCCAGACGCCCTGGGACACCCCTGACAGATGACACAAAGTGGGGGCCCGCCAGCCTGAAGGACCGCTGGGATACAGACAGGTCAGACACGGAGGAGGTTCAGCCAGGTTATTGATTTTGGGGGGTTTTGTGGGGTTTTGTTTTCTTTGTTTTTGTTTTCTGCCGTAGTTGGGGACTAAACCCAGGGCCTCGACCAAGGTAAGCAAGTGCTCCACCATAGCCTGCATCCCCAGCTCCTTTTGTATTTTTTACTTAGAGTCAGGGTCTTTCTAAATTACACAGGCTGCCTCTGGCCTCGAACTCGCGATCCTTCTGCCTCAGCCTCCCAAGTTGCTAGGATGACAGGCGTGGGCCACTATACAGCCAGGTTTGAGACTAGCCGTGAGTGACCCAGTGTGGAATGGGATGAGGCACGGGGAATTTGGTGGAAACTTGAAGGGCTCTGGGGACCAGACAGGGTTAGAGCTGCTGGAGGCAAGAGAGAGCTTGGGCCAAGAGTTGAGGACTCCTTGGATGGGGCTGCCTGGGCCAAGCCAGAGCCTGGTGACCCCGACCATCCTCCATGCACACATACCACCCATGTGTCCGAGAATGGGCCACCAAGTCCTCAGGACTATTTCTAGCCCCTCTGGGTCTCCTCGGCCCACGTGCCCTGGGCCCCCGTCCTCCCAGGCTGCATAAGAACCTGGAGCAGGCATGGAAAGCCGGCCGGTGTGTTTCTCATTGCACATTGCTTAAGTCATTAGACGGCTCTTTTGTAAGAGACATTTGACGTGCAGGAAGTCTTTTGATGCCTTTCAAAAGGCTTTTTAATAAGTGTTTCTAATCCTTTTCTCTTAAAAAAAAAAAAAAAAAAAAAACAGGAAATGACTCTGTGCCAACTCTAAACCCCAGAAGGTCCAAGTTTGGTGGGTGAGGCAGGAGCTTCAGGCTCCCCATGGCTACCATAGCCACCCCATGTGGCCAAACTGGGCTGAGGATGAGCCAGGAGCCCGTAGGAGCCCTGAGCGCAGGCCATAGAGGGCCACCCGGGAGACCACCCTAAGGGAAGACACGGCACACTTCTCCCGCTAGCCGTTCTCCAACACAGGGGGCTTCTCAGAGGGTGGCCTCCAAGCAGGAAACAGTCTCCTGCGGCCAGGTCCCCCCCTCGGCCCTGCTTCCCCTGCATGAAGGGCCAGTGGGCTGGGCCAGGGTCTGCCTCTCTGCCCTCTCTTGCTCTTACTCTCTGCCTTGACACCCCCAGCAGCCTTCACCCATGTCCTTGGCTACAGCCTCCCTTCACACACGTCCTCCGCCTGCAAAACTCTGCCATCTCCAGCACACAGCAAGCTCCTACGCATCCCTCAGTGCCCTTCCTCTATGACATCTGTCCTGGTACTGAGGCTCTCTTTTCCCTCAGATGCCCCACTCTTGGCCTCCCTTGGGCGGGGACAGCACTGTGCACTGATCAGGCCGACCAGAGGTGTAGGGTAGGTCTGAGTCAGCCCCAGCCTCCTACCCCTACCTACCCCACACCTCCTCTTTCCAACTTGTCTGCAGAAGGGAGGCCACAGGTTCTGGCCAGGAGTTTTAGCAGGAAGCGCTTTCACGGGGTGAACTTGGCCTCCGATAGTCCCCGTGGACCAGGAGCTCCTCGCCACTCGCCCCAGGATGAGGCCCAGCTGTCCCTCTGGGGCGGCAGGGGATGCCGGCCCCTTGTCCTGCCACAACACGCTGAAGGGTGCAGAGCCCGGGGGTGGCCAGGACTCCCCCGGAAGGAACTGAGGCCAGGACCGCTCTTGAAGGAGGAGCCGCTCTAGGGGGCGCAAGTCCCCTAGACCGTGGTGGATACCAGAACCAGCCAGGGGGTGGCACCTCCTGGCTGCCCTCCCGCTCCCATGGGACCAGCCCTTCCTCTCTGCTTTCACTCTGCCTGGGCGGGAGCTGGGAGCCCAGTCCTGGGCCAAGGAGATTCCAGCCCCAGATGTCCAGCCAGGCATGAGCAGAACAGCGAGTGCGGCTCCCTCCAAGCTGTACCTACCCCGTGCCCCGTGCAGGGCTGGGCCATGGGGCTTAGCAGGGTTCACTGAGTGGCTATGTGTCCTTCGAGCCCAGAGCAGGAGGAAGGGAGGCCAGGAGATTCCCCACAGGCCAGCTCGGGGCTGAGTCCTGGTCATTCCCAGCTGTGTAGAAGTGGCAGGAAGTGAGGTCCACCCAAAAGGCCCAGGTGGCTCTGCAGCACACAACCTGTTTGGGCCCTGGAGGAGGGCCAGGGAGGCCCTGCGGTGTCAGGTCAAAGAGCAGCAGGATCAGGTTTGTCCTGTGGGATGAAAACCCACTGAAGCAGGGGAGGGATTCGGTGGCTGCTGCCAGGCCACTGCCCCCGGGAGTCAGGAGGTTTTCCTGCATGTCACAGACCAGAGCGACAGTGGACTCATTCAGTGGCCGCCTGCCTCTCCCCTAGACACCTGGGCTGGAGGAGGAGCTCTGCCCATCAGACAGCAGGATGGGGCCTCCACGGCCACTCTGACCTCCAGGGCTGCCGCCGCTCCAGGGGACACAGGAAGAGTCAAGCTTTCCCTCCAGGGCCCCTGGACGTGGCCAAGTGCATCTGCCCCCATCCCCCAGGCAGCAGGTCCCACGGCCACACATGGCCATCAGGGAAATGGGGGCAGCCCGGGACTGGGCAGAATCACTCAGACTGGGGAAAAAGGGAGAAGGACAGGTAGGGGACAGTGCTGGCCTCTGTCACCCACAGAGGCAGGAGGAACACTCAACCTTGGTGCTCCGGGAAGGCAGAGACCTGGGCCCCGGTGGCAGTGGACAGAAGGCCCCCGCAGCAGGCAGCCTGGAGGAGCAGGTGGAAGGCGGGGGCCAGGCTGCCGTGGAACTCAGCAGAGTGGCCTCCTGGTGCCATGTTGGTGGAGACATCCAGGTGAGGCTGCAGGGGGACACACGGGCAGGGGAGGGCTGAAGATGGATGCAGGGTAGGGGGTCTCAGCCCCAATGCTCTGGGGTGTGGGGAGGCCAGAGGCCAAGTGCCCAGAGCAGCATCCTGCAGCCCAGAGGCCACAGAGCAGGTGGGGCCGAGGCCAGGCTGAGACCTGTACCCTGGATTCAGGGCTGGGCCAGCCCCTGAGGAGGGGAGAAGGGGCAGAAGGCAGCTCGAGGGGCGCCAGTGCCTGGTGGAGAGGTGGCCCCGCCTCCTTCATGGTCACTCCTGTGAAGCCATGGCTGACAGGCTCCGGGAAGATGGAGGGTGCCCCAGAGGAGGGAGGCCCTGGATGGTCTCCAGCCTTCCGGGGCAGGGTGGGGCAAGGCCACTTACCTCCTTCCTTCCTGGCCCACAGGTGCGGGCCCTGTTCCCAGTGGGACACCATAGGAAAGGCTTTAAACCCATGTCCTTGTTTGAACCCACAGCAACCCTCCTGCAGAAGAGGAAACTGAGGCCCAGGGATCCTCCATGACCCACCAAGCCCCAGGTCCCTCCTGGGCTTGCTCCCTGTGTGGGTCAGCCATTGCGGTGTGACAAGTTCCCCGAGCAAGTTTCCGCCGTCTGCCAGGTCCTGTGCTCAGGGTCCAGCCCAGTGTGCGTTCATCTCGGGTTCCCCTGGGAAGGGCCAGCTCCCTGGCATGCTCAGGGGCGGGAGGCAGCAGGATTTGGGTCCGGTGGCTCTTGGCCCCTTAGCTCCTGGCCACATGGCCTCTTCCACCTGGCGGCTCACTGAGGACGGCCGCTCAGGAGATGGGAGGGGCCCTAAACAGAGGTCCCAGTCTTTCAGAGTCTGTCTACTTTGGAGATGTCGCAGGGATTTGAGGCGGTGAGTCACCGGGGCGAGCCCCAGCCCAAGGGGAGGGCCTACGCAGGGGACCCCCTGCAGGATGGAGACCTGGACACCGCTAGATGAGGCACACGGAGGGGCCACCCTACTCCTGCCCTCCGAGGCCAGCCCACAGCTGGGCAGCAACTCAGAGGGGCAGGCGGAGGAGGGAAAAGGCTGGGTGGCAGTGGCCACAAGCCTCCAGAACCTCTTGGCCCTACAGAGCCCACCCCAGGAGGTGCTCTCAACCTGACCCTTCCCCCACGGCACCCCTGGGCCTCTTCACCAGCACCTGCCTGAAATATCTCACTTCAGGCCACTGAGGAAGGGCAAAAGGCACTGGGCGTTCATCCTTCTAATGTTTTGTCATTTTCCTGGAAACTGGTTGGAGAAACTGAGGCTCTGTGAGGATGCTGATGCACCCAGGCAGCTAAGGGTCAGTAGTGTGGTTGACCAGTGGCCCTGGCCATGTGCTGCCTTCTACCCGGCCACCTCCCTGCCTCCTGAGGAGGTGCTGGTGGGCAGGGTGGCACTTTCTAAGTGCTCTTTCCACTGAGCTGCACCCTCTACCCATTTTTACTTTTTTTTGTCTTTTTAGGGTCTTACTAAGTTATGTGGGCTGGGATTTAGCTCAGTTGGTAGAGCACTCACTGTGCAGTCTCTGAGGTCCTGAGTTCGATTCCCAGCACCACAAAAACGGGAGAAGGATGTGGCGATCCACTCCCAAGGCAATCCCAGAACAATCAGCCATTGAAAACCGTATGAGGGTCGCTATGAGTCAGACGCGACTTTATGGCACCTAACAACAACAACACTAAGTGATGCAGGCAAAGTTATGAAAGTGAGGGGTCCCAGAGGGTCCACAGTGCGGCTCTGGCTCCACAGGCCAGGGCGGGGGCCAGTTCCAAGGCAGCCTTTCCAGGAACCAACAGCTGGCAGCCAGGCTGGGCTCCCGAGGTAAACGGGCAGAGGAGGAGGACAGCCACGATTACAGAATCACGGGGGCCGGGGTAGAGGGGGGTGCATAGGAAGGACAGTGAGGGTCCCCCCAGCTCTGTGGTCCCCTCCTATGGGGTTTCCAACCCATCTGGGCCTCCCTGGGGGCTTCTGAGGCCCCAGGTCCCCTCTGCTTTCCCAGGGCTCTGTGCTCTCAGACTGAGGGCCAGCCACACAGCACAGGGAGCAGGTGCCGGTGCAGTGGCGAGTGGCCTGTGTGACAGTACTATCCCTGGCACAGAACTGACCGTGTGCCCCAGGGGAGGCTGTGCATTTCCCTGAGCCTGTTCCTGCTCTAAAAATTGTTGTTGTTGTTGTTGTTGTTGTTGTTGTTGTTGTTAGGTGCCGTCGAGTCGATATCCGACTCATAGTGACCCTCATAGGATTTTCAATGGCTGACTGTTTCAGGATTGCCTTGGGAGTGGATTGCCAGGTCCTTCTCCCATTTTTTTAGTGCTGGGAATTGAACTCGAGACCTCAGAGACTGCAGAGCGGCGCTCTACCAACTGAGCTAAATCCCAGCCCCCTGCTCTAAAAGAGGGGTGGGAATACCCTGACCTGTTCACCCTGCAGCCTCCCCGGGCACCTGTGGGCCTGGAGAAGTGTCTGGGCCTCCACCCTGAGTGCGGTGCTGCCCGCTCAGCCTCCAGCCCCATCTTCCCCACCCCCACCCAGCCAGGGCAGGTGTGCAAGCAAGGCCTGCTAGGGACTGAAGGCCAAGGCCCGTCAGATGTCCCCACACGTGAGGCGGTGCTGGGGTGCTGACCAGGCCAGGCTGGGAGGTGGGCAGGTGTGCCCTGCCCGATCACTCCATGCGCCCTGAGCCCCTCCTCCAGCCCAGACTTGTACGGAGCTCCAGGAAACAGTCTTTGGCAAGTGGTAGGAGAGAGGCAGGGGACCCCACCCTCTGCCCTCGTCAGCAACCAGGCTCTTCCGTAGAGAGCGAAGGGTGGGCCAGAGGGATGGGCTGTGGAGAGGGGCAGCAAGGGGGCTCCCTAGTGCAAGGACAAGGGATACTAAAGGGTCAGGGGCAGCGAGGACCCTGGGCTCAGAAAACAGCAAGGCAGAAAGGTGAGCTCAGAGAGCAGGTGCACGGAGGAGAGGCCAGCAGGGTCAGAGTCCAACCGGGCTGCCTGCAAACACCAGACCCAACAGTGCGCACAGCCACACAGGCCACAGAGGGCCCTGGAGCCTCGGAATGCAGGACAGACTGACCACTGCAGGTCTGAGGCCAAGACAGCGGACTTGGACATCACTTCCCAAAGTGCCACGCAGCCCGCCAGCACCTCCTCAGGAGGCAGGGAGGTGGCCAGGTGGAGGGCGGCACATGGCCGGGGCCACTGGTCAACCACACCACTGACCCTTAGCTGCCTGGGTGCATCAGCATCCTCACAGAGCCTCAGTTTCTCCAACCAGGCAATTCCAAATTTCTCAGAAAGGAAGCGATGAGATGATTTTAAAGAGTATCCAGGAAAAAGAATTGTTCCTATTTCCAGTTATTTACTTATGTTCATATGTATATACATATATATACATATATATATATACATATATATATATACATATATATATATACATATATATATATACTAGCACATCAAACCCCATAGTCTCAGATTCTATCACTTAGGTTGTAAGCATTTACGTTTAAAATGCAAGTTGATTCTAGCCAAGCCTGGTACCTCCTGCCTCTAATGCCAATGACTTGGGGGGCTGAGGCAGGAGGATCACAAATTCAAGGCCAGAGGCAGCCTGCATAACTTAGTTGTTGTTGTTGTTAGGTGCCATCGAGTCAGTATCCAACTCATAGCGACCCTCATAGGGTTTTCAGTGGCTGACTGCTTTGGGATTGCCTTGGGAGTGGATTGCCAGGTCCTTCTCCCATTTTTGCGGTGCTGGGACTTGAACTCGGGGCCTCAGAGACTGCAGTGCAGTGCTCTAACCACTGAGCTAAATCCCAGCCCGCATAACTTAGTAAGACCCTAAAAAACAAAAAAAGTAAAAATGGGTAGAGGGTACAGCTCAGTAGAAAGAGCACTTAGAAAGTATTACGAGGCCCTGGATTCAACTCCCAAGTATCAAAAAAAAAAAAAAAAAGTTGATTTTAAATCATTAAGTAAATAATAAAGCTGATGATACAGGGATATGACATAAAATCATGTCAGGAGATTCTGCTGACCTGTATTTCTTAGCCAAAGAATAAAATCTCCCCATGTCTGAGTCACTGTTATTTTGGATCTTGTGATGGCAGCCAATGCTGTATCTTCACTCACAGGAATAGCCATGCAGCAACTCTGGAGAGATATTCAGCGCAGGGAGAACAGAAAGTACAATAGTCCTGAGGCAGGAATAAGATCGGTTCTGACCTGTTGTGCTAAAGTGCACCTAGTAGAATGCACAGCAGCAGGGTGGGGAGTCTGAGAGCCCTCAGCCTGACCTGTCCCTTCCTGTGATGGCCCTTGAAACATTCGTTCACAGTATGAAACCACCTGAGTCTGCAGAGCCCAGGAGTCCCTAGAAGGTGAAACCTGTGTTCAGGGTGCCCCGATACCCAGCCCCCACCTGCCAGAAGGGAGGGCTCCATGGAGACTGCTGAATAAAGAGCGTGTCCAGTGGGCAGAGGGCACTGAGTGCCGGTCGTGTGGCTGGGCAGTGGGCACCCTTCCCTCCCAGGGAAGGCACAGGGCTGCCCGCCTGGGGCAGAGCAGGGGCTGAGGGCAGGGAGTACCAGTGCCCAGTATCAAGCGGGACAGAGGAGGAGGAAGTGACGGGCGGGGAAGGGCCTGGGGTGAGGTGGGGCAAAGGTGCTGCTATCATCCTCTGCGGGGGCCCCCAGGAGTCCTTGCCTGCCACTCGTCCCTGGTCAGCTGCCAGGGCCTCCAGGGCCACGGGCCGGTTCTGCTCGGGGCAAACTCCACACCTGGGACAGCAAAGTGAGGCCTCCCTCTGCTGCTCAGCCTGGGCTTGCTGTCCTCAGGGGACCCCATTGCTGCCCCAACCTGGCCTTGCTGTCTTCTGCTGCTCCCAAGCTGCATAGTGGTTCCCAGCCTCGTGTCACCAGTCCCTTAGGGACTCAAGTCCACGTAGCTGAGTGCAGACCCTGCTCACCCTAGCCCTGCACTCCCTAAGCCTCGCAGACCTGTGTGAGGCCAGGTGCTGTCCCAGGGTCCCACAGACTTGGGGACAGAACCTCAGGGCACCCTGGAGGACAGAGCAGTATCCAGGAAATTAAATCTGCCATCGAAAACCCTATGAACAGCAGAGAAGCACTGACAATAGTGTTTCACATGTTGTACGCAGGGTCATTATGAGTCGGATACCAACTCGACAGCACCTAACAACAACAACAAATTTTATCAGGCCCTGTTCAGACCCAGAACCTGCCCTTGAGTCCCTCGTGCCTGAGCCAGGGGACATCGGGTGCCAGTGTGAGACGTGTCCCCTGGGCTGACTGAGCCTCTGGAGCAGAGGGGGGTGGGAGGGCACCGGGTGGGAGGGTGGACCCACACAGGCACACACCCATTATCCCGGTGACCCAGGAGGCAGAGGCAGGAGGATCACGCATTCGTGACCAGAGGAAGCCTGTGTGATTTAGCAAGAGCCCAACTCAAAATAAAAAATAGATAAAGAGCTAGGGGTGCATCCCAGTGGTAAAGCACTTGCAAGGTATGTGCGAGGTCCAGGGTTCAACACCAAAGTACCAAAAAAAAAAAAATCAAGCATTAAATTACCATATGATCAAGCAATCTCATTTCTGGGTACACTGCCAAAAGAGTTGAAAGCAGGCTCTTGAATAGATGTTTGCACTTCCGCCTTCAGAACTACGTTGTTCACTGTAGTCAAAAGGTAGAAGCAACCCAAGTGCCCATCCACTGATGAATGAAGAAGAAAAATGTGGTCCATCCACATAATGGAATATTCAGCCTTGAAAAGAGATGAAATTTTGACAACCACTACCATATAAGTGAATCTTGAGGACATTATGTTAAGTTTAATAAGCTAGTCCCAAAAGGACAAACATGTATGTGGGGTCTGCATGGAATAAAGTGGAAGAACACCCAGCCCGTGTATACAAGCTCTGAATGCAGAAGTACAAATATCTCCTCAAGGCTCTATTTTCAACTCTTTTGGGTGTAAACCCAGAAATGAGATCGCTTGATCACATGGTAATTCTATTTAAATTCTATAGTTTTGTGGAGTTTTTTTGTTGCTATTGTTGTTATTGTTTTGTTGGTGGTGGTAGTGGTGGTGGTGGGACTCGGGAATTGAACCCAGGGTGTTGCACATAGATTTGGATACATGATGGCTAATCTTGATTATCAACTTGGCTGGTGTGGGGCGTGCACCTCCCAGTCGGGCCCGGATGTTCAGACGGGCGGTGGCTCCATGCACAGATACTAAACACAATTCACTTGAGATGCTCTGGTGAGGGGCGCGGACTCCTGTGGCCCTCGGGACCCAGGAGGAGATGGGAGAAAGGAAAAGCCTCAGGCGTTTTTGCCTTCCAGGGGCAAACACCCATGCTGGTGGTCTCGGTGGTCACGAGGAGACAGCTATTGCTTCATTGGTGATCAGACGGAGAGCGGGTTCTTTCTTTGTTGATGGTCATGGCGGGGAGAGCATTCTTTCCTCACCGAAGTTCCGAGCAAGAGAAAGGGCGGGTCGAGCTGCTGCAGCGCAGCTCCTTATATAGCTCGCCCATGGAATGGCCTGAGCCAATCAGCTTTGAGCCCAATTGTCTAATCAGGTTCAGGGGATTTGTGGAGGGTTTTATACAAACGTCCAACCAAGTTACCTTCATTTTCCCTATATTTCTAATTTACAAACCAGATATTCAAAAGCCGTTTTCCCAGTTTTGGGGTTTTTGCCAGTTTCCTCCCAATTTTACCCTACAGACTGGATTGAGAGACACCTAGGAGATTAGTAAGGGCTGGGATTTAGCTCAGTGGGTAGAGCAGTGCGCTGCAGTCTCTGAGGTCCCGAGTTCAATTCCCCGCACCGCAAAAATGGGAGAAGGGCCTGGCAATCCACTCCCAAGGCAATCCCGAAACAGTCAGCCATTGAAAACCCTATGAGGGTCGCTATGAGTCGGATACCGACTCAACGGCATCTAACAACAACAACAAGGAGATTAGTAAAGCACACTTCTAGATGTGTCCGTGAAGGTGTTTCTAGAGCAAATTAACCTGTGGGAGAACAATGGAGGGGAAAGACTGGCCCTGAATGTGGGCAGCACCGTCCAACAGACTGGGGGCCCCCCTGGAACAAAGTGGGTAAACAGCGGGCCAGGGCATGGGAGCCACATCCTTCCTGATACAGCACGACTGTTGCTGCTGCAGGCGCCCATGGATATCAGACTCCAGCTTCTCCAGTGACTCCCAGGTGGCTTCCAGGCCTTCAGCCCCGGATTGGAGATACTTTGCTGCCCCCCCCCACCCCTTGTGCTGAGGCTTCCGGCTTCTTGGACTGAGCAGTCACCATCTCTGCTCTCCACTGTGCAGACCACAGTTGACCACCCAGCCTCCAAATCAGGTGAGCCGACCCCATAAATCCCCCTTTATTGTTATTGTTGTTAGGTGCGGTCGAGTCGGTATCCCACTCATAGCAACCCTCTGTATAACAGGGGAAACACTATTGTCAGTGCTTCTCTGCTGTTCATAGGGTTTTCAATGGCAGATTGATTTTTGGGAGGGGGGTTGCCAGCTCCTTCTCCCAAGCCTACAGCTTCTGGTGTTTCCAGGCGGTCTCCCATCCAGGTACTAACCAGGCCCGACCCTGCTTAGCTTCCAAGATCTGATGGGATTGGATGCCACAGGGCTATGGCTACAGACATCCCCTTTTATAATTGCACCTATATTCCATCAGGGCTGGGACTTAGCTCAGTTGGTAGAGTGCCGTTCTGAAGTCTCTGAGGTCCCAAGTTCGATTCCCAGCACTGCAAAAATGGGAGAAGGATGTGGCAACCCACTCCCAAGGCAATCCTGAAACAATCTGCCATTGAAAACCCTATGAGGGTCACTGGGAGTCGGACACGACTCTACGGCACCTAACAACAACAACAGCATATTCCATCAACTTTGTCCCTCTAGAGAACCCTAACATAGATATGGTCTGTGTCCCGCTTCAGATGCTGAGATTTAACGCCCATTGTGATGTACTGAGGGTGGAAATGGGGTCCAGCCATGGTGTGTAGAGTTGGGGCCCGAGGAAGGTGATAAAATTAGATAAGCTGCCAGGGTAGAGCCCCTGAGCTTGCCTGAATCCTGGTGGCCTTATGGGAAGAAGTTGAGAGCCCAGAGGAGGCACCGTCAGACACACGTGTGCTCCCTGACTTTCACCAAAGGACACCCAGTGCCTCCTGCGCCTCCTCCAATGAGAGGCACCACCACACGCAGGCCCTCGACTTCGCACCTCCAGGGCCATAATAAGCCTCTGGGTGTGATTCACCGGTCTGTGGTGTGCTATTAGCCACGGAACACAGACTAATACCCTGGAGTAGCTGGATCCACGGGAACAGAAAGCAGAACAGTGCGGCCCGCAGCTGGGGAGGGGAGTGTTAGCCTCACCTGGCGCCCAGCGCCCAGCGCTCCGGAGACCACTGCACAGCAGCACCAACGGCCTCAGCACTCCTGGGCGGCTCCCTTAAAACCGGGTGGGACACCGGGCACAGTGGCACACGCCTGTAATCCCAGCGGCTCGGGAGGCGGAGGTGGGAGGATCGCAAGTTCGAGACCAGAGGCAGTCTGCATCATTTAGCGAGACCCTGTCTCAAAAAGTAAAAAAAAAAAAAAAAAAAATTGGGCTGGAGGTGCAGCTCAGTGGTCCAGTACTTGCAAAGCATGCAAGCGCAAAGCCCTGGGTTCAATTCCCCAGTACCAAAAAAAAAAAAAAACTGGGCAGGACAAGACACTTGGTGCATGTGGATTTTACCAGAACTCACAATTTGTAGCAAGGGCAGCGTCTCATTGCACCACCCGCTCTCCAGTGTCCTGTTGTCCTGAAGCCCTTTGTGTCCTGCTGAAGTCCCCAGGGGACCCTCGTCCCGCAGCAGAGGGAGGCCAGGTGGTTCCAAGTGCCTCCCTGGCTGCAGCCTCTCTGGGTCCCCCAGCCGGCAGCTTTGAGGCCTGGGCTCCAAAGCAGGGGATACGGCTGTCCCAACTCTTGAGTTCCCATCTGGGGCTTCCCTGGCAGAGGGGGGTCCCAGTGAGCAGAGAGGGGCAGAGGCAGAGGCTGTGGAGGGAGAGGGCAGCTGGTGGGCAGCTGGCTCCCGTGTACCCAGGTATCGTCCAGGGGTCAAGTCTGGGCAGCCTGGGCTAAGGGGCATATGGACCGCTGTTAATGGGAGTGTGAAATGCTGACTACAGCATGAAAATGGCTCCAGAAAGGGGCGAAGATGCCGCCTCCCCCACCACCACCAGGGCCTCCGCAATTACCAATCAAGACGGTTCGAGCTGAGTGGCCCCTCTGCTCACTAAACCCAGCAGCCTTCTGAGGGAAAGCTGGGGCGCAGGGGTGGTACGAGGGGCACAGGTCCTCCCCCACCCTGATGTCACAGCAGCGGGGACCTCGCGCCTAGTCACAGGCCGTTCAGGTGTCCCACTCAGCTGGAAGGACAGCCACCTCCTGAGTGCCACAGAACAGCCCTGACACACTGCTGCCTGGCCCGGGATCCCGCAGTCACAGGTGGAACAGCCAGCACTCAAAGCCCCAGACACAAGCCTGCACCAACCCACGGGGCCACGGGCTCTGCAAAGCTCCTCTGGGCAGTGGCTTGCTGACCTCTGGATGGGAGCCATTTGGTCATTCTGCAAACAACAAACCAGCCTCTCTGTATCTCTGCATTAATTAGGATACATTTTGGCTACTGTGACAAATGCCAAAGTAACACAGAATTAAACAAAATAGGAAGTGTGGAGCGCGCACCTCCTGGTCCAGCCCGAGATACTAAACACAATTCACTCGGGACCCTCGGGTGAGGGGCACAGACTCCTGCGGCCCTCGGGGTGCTGGTGGAGATGGGAGAAAGGTAAAGCCTACTGCGCTTTTGCCTTCCAGGGACAAGTTGGTGGTCTCTGTGGTCACGAGGAGAGATTTCTTGCTTCATTGGAGAGAGAGTTCTTTCCTTACTGAAGGTCTGCCAGAGAGAGAGAGAGAGAGAGAGAGCACTTGCAAGAGGGTGAGCTGTTTCCTCATCGGTGGTTGGTCAGGCGAAAAAAGGTTGAGCTGCAGCAGTGCAGCTCCTTATATAGCTCACCCACGGAATGGCCTGAGCCAATCAGCTTTGAGTCTAATTGTCCAATCAGGTTTGGGGGATTTGTGAAGGGTTTTGTACAAACATCCAATCAAGTTACTTTCATTTTCCCTAGATTTCTAATTTACAAACCAGATTTTCAAAAGCTGTTTTCCTAGTTTGGGGGTTTTTGCTAATTTTCTCGCAATTTTTCCCTACAAGGAAGTACCCCACCTCAGGTAATGGTCTGAGCTTCAGCATTCTAGGCTCACGAGGCAGTGACCCAGGTTCCTTGTACCATTTGCCCTGGGATCCCCAACTACCAGCTTCTACGCAATAGTCAACGTGGCTGCTCTAACTCCTGCCCTCACATATGTCATCCAACAATGGGAGCAGGAGGAAGGCGATTATTTTGCCTCAAAGAGCAGGACCCAGAAGTTTCACAGTTTCACTTCTTACATGTCATTGGCAAGGATTTAGTCAAGTGGATCTGTCCAGTTTGAATTCAGGGTTTCTTTTATGTTAGGAAGAAGAGGGCAGAGAATACCAGCAACTAGCAATCTCTGGGCTGGGATTTAGCTCAGTTGGTAGAGCGCTGCTCTGTTGTCTCTGAGGTCCCTAGTTCGAATCCCAGCACCGCAAAATGGGAGAAGAACCTGGCAACCCACTCCCAAGGCAATCCCGAAATAGCCATTGAGAACCCTGTGAGGGTCGCTATGAGTCAGACTCAACTCGACGGCACCTAACAACAACAACAACAAGCAATCTCTATCTACCACCAGGAAGCTGTCTCCCTCCTTTCCCACCGCGGTGACCAAGAGCATGGGGACAAGGCACCTGCTGGCCGTAGAGGGCCGGATCGAAGGGCCTTCTCAGGACAGGACATTTGTGTGGAGCCCTGAAGGACTGGAGGGCTTGGGAAGATGAGCTGGAAAGGACACGGAGCTCTGGGAGGATGTGGGCGGCCGATGGGGTACATGTGGGGACACCCGACCTCAGTGAGAAAGTCAGCACCTGAGCCAGAAGACCTGGGTTCCAGCCCTGGTACTGGAAGCCCAGCCCCAAGCCCTGTCCCCTTGCTGAGGTCCTGTCCGCACCTCCTGGCAGACATGCTGTGGAAGGCTGGGATTAGGGAAGTGACTTCTGGAAGTTTCCATGAGTGGGCAGGGGTGGGCAAGGGCAGGAGGTGGCTGTGAGGGCCAGGCTGGGCATCGAGGACATTTTCAGAAGCTGCGAGAAATTCCACGACAGGCGGAGTCCTGAGCAGAGAGCAGCTTTAACACAAGAATCTAGAAGGCACCGGGAGCGGGGAGAGGACAGCGGAGGATAAAGGTGGATGCGGCTGCAGGGCCCCAGGGAGACAGCCGGGTGGACCAAGCCAAGCCAGGGGGAGACCTCAGGCCTGGGGCAGGTGGGGAAGACTTCCTGGCATGGGGGGTGGGCTGAGGGGAATTCCCACAGCTGTGCCAGCCAAGGTGGGGCTGTGGGGGGCCAGGGAGCAGGCAAGGGAAGGCCTGCCCTCAGGGGACCAGCAAGGGAAGCAAGGGCCAGCCAAAGCAGGGCCACACTGAGGACAGCCATGGTCCCCGCCCCAACCAGTGAGAGCGCATCCCAGAGACGGATGGGCCTGGACTGCCCTCCCCCCACACACATCCTAACACCCCCAGCCACCTCACGGGGGCAGACCCCTGCCCCAAAGTTATGGAAGAAGAAACCAGAGCCCACGGAGGGCCAGCCACTGGCCTGAGGCCACACAGCAGGGATCTGGGCCCCCCAGTCTGAAGCAGAATGCCAGGCACTATCTGGCCTTTGCTGGGGCTTGGATGCTGTTCAGAAATGCTGACACTGTCGTGGTGAGGAGGGGTGAGGATAAAGGTCCGCACCCACCCGCAAGCATCCCGAGGAGGCAGGGTGGAGCCACCCCACCGGACAGAAAAACCCGGGGTCAGGATGGTGAAGTCCCACGCTGGGCCGGCGGGATTTGAACCCAGGCCTTCCTGGCGCCGCGGTTCTCCCTGTTCTGGCTGAAGCCTCTCCCCGCCCCCCGTGTTTTCCTGGCTCCCTCTCAGGGAAGGGAACACGCTCGAGGCTCTGTCTCCCTGGGAGAAATCCATTTTCAGAATCTGGAGGTGTTGAAGTGCGTTTGCTCCTCTTCAGAGAGCCCTTCCTGAGGACAGACAGGCCCCAGAAGCCCTCGGAGGCCGCCGGCGGCCAGAGGGGAGGCCCGCAGAGGGCAGGGTCCTGGCCGGGGCTGCCCTGCACAGGGTCTTGGGGAGGCGACAGCAGACGGGAGCAATGGGCAGCTGGGAACGTGTCTGGCTCTGGACCTCAGGGACCCTACTGGCTATGGTCAAGGGTCTCCTCCAGACAGGCCCCTCCTCCTGGGGACAGCTGGGCCACCACAGTCCTGGTGGCAGAAGTCCTTCGTGGCCAAGGGCACGGGCATCGACCACCATAAGCATGTACGAGCTGGCAGGAGTGGCCGGGAGCCCAGGGGGTGCAGGGGTCCCTTGCTGAGTGTGGAGGGAATGAGGGAGGAAGGGCGAGGATGGAGGGAGGGGAGGAAGGAGAGGGAGAGAGGGAGGTGGAGGCAGCGCCTCCTCCCGCAGACTGTTCCCTCCGCTCACGCACAGCCTGCGGTGCTCCTTCCCTGCCCTGCCCCTTTCAAGCTGGACTCTAGACTGAGCCTCAGCCCCAACCCCCAGGCAGCCCTGGACCCCAGCTTCCTGCATGGGATGGGATGCAGCCTCTTCCTTCTGATCTCTGCCCCAGGAGCGCTCTCAGACCTTCACACGTGTGGACAGCCACCCCAGCAGGGCCCGGGCAGGCCTGGGGTCCTAGGGAGTGGTTCCCAGGGCTCCCCCGTGGAGACTGCGTCCCAGAACTGTGACCTCCCCAGCTCCCAGGCCTGGAGAGGCCAGCAAGTCCAGCCTGTCCCCAGCCCTCTCCCTAGGCCTCTGCAGCACCCCAAAGATAGGCTGTCCCCGCCCTTTCAAGCCTTCAGGACAGGGGGCCAGCAGGGTTGGCACCGTGTGCTGGTCGCAATGGGCCTTCAGTGTCCACCTCCAAGATGTCCCCACCTGCCTAGCCAGGGTGCTGGGCGCTGGGGAAGCCCACTTCTCACCCTCAGGGGTGGGGTGAGGGGCTGCCCATCCCCACAGGAGCACAGGGCTCCCAGAGACCCTCCTCGGAAACATCCAGGCCCCCATTCCCACCAGGTCTCCAAGAGAGCTTCTGGCCACCCAAGGGGCTGCATCTTGTCTCCAGGGCAACAGGGGTCCCAGGAGGACCTGGGTTCACACACAGAGGGAGGCTGGGTCTGAGAGGGAGGGAGGCTGTCCCCAGAGACCAGGTCTGCGTGGGTGCTAGGGGCGCTGGGCGCTGCCCTGCCTTGGCACAAGGCCCAAAGGACATCGTGGATGGCATGTGCCAGCCCGGCCTCAGAGAGCACCCCGAGGGCAGCCAGACCCTCCACCTTCGCCCTAACCGCCTCGTCCCCAAAGCGAGCCACCTGCAACTCCAGCGGCTACTCCACAACGGCTTTTACCGGAGTCACTTCGCACCCAGGACCGCCGCAGCAGCCTCTCCCGCGTCCTCCGGCATCCTCAGCTTATACTTCTGGCCACAGTGGATGACCCAGAGCCAGGCTGTACGCAGCTTTGTGAGGACAGCCACGCGGCTCCAAGCCCCGTCTCCTGAGGCCCCTCCGTCAGTGCTCTGTGGGCCTGACCTGGCCAACGCCCACAGCAGCCTGGTTTCCCAGCACTTAAGACAGGGGCTGGTCCAGATATTCAGAAAAGCTCAGGCACTATGGGTGCCGGACTGTCGGATAGATAGATGGGTGAGAGGATGGACACATGGACATGTGAGTGGACGGATGGATGGATGGATGGATGGATGAATAAATGGGTGGGGTAGGTGAATGAATGGGTAGATAGATGAGTAGATGGATGGATGGGTGGATGGATGGGGGGTGGGTTGATCAGTAGATAAGTGG